>JAUZST010008877.1:0-13311 GCA_034779995.1 Parotocinclus haroldoi
GGAAAAACTATAGGGACCACAGGCCATGTATTATTTATGTTTTGTGGCCTTTAGTGAAGGATTTTTTTTTATTAAGGCATAAAATGTCTCCCTATATTACCATAAATGAATGGGGATAAGATTAAATTTAATTGTATTGCCTAAAAACTAAAATAAGTAGGAACAATGTTAGCGGTACAGGAGCTGGAGTCATTTTACCAGGAGTGGGACAGGATAGGAATTTTTTTTAAATTCCGACCCGGCATTGGGATGGGACAAGATTATTTTCTGTGGGAGTGTGATGGGACAGGAATGAAAATCCACTCCCGTGTCACCCTCTGATACAGATATGCGCTGGTTTACATCCATCCGATCATTGTTCGTTTGCATTAATAACTTGCGTCTTAAAAATGGGGCAGCGCTATGGTACAGTGGTTAGCTCCGAGATGCCCATTTTGATCCTGACCCTTGACCGCACCTTTGTGTTACTCCTTTCACATTTCACAGAGAGGTTAATTGGTGTTTGCAAAGTGTCCTTACTGTGTGAATGTGTATATGTGTGAGAGAGTGTATATTCCCTCTGATGGATTGGAGCCCTATCTAGGGTCGTTCCAGCCTTGTGCCCTGTGCCGCTGGCTAGGCACAAGCTTGCAACCCTGACTAGAATGAACGAATGATTAGTTATAAAAACTATAGAAACTTTGTGTGTAAGTTACTTGTTTGTATGTATGACTTTCGCTTATTTGTAGCAAATTGTAAATTGTATTCAAAAGTGTATATTCCTGTCTTCTTGTAAGAAGTATTACTTTTCTTCCACTGTCTACATATTTTCTATAGCATTTAACTATATAAACTGGTTCACATTCACTTGTTGAGTCTCTGTTTCATCTGGTTAATGTTCTTTGTTGTTCATACTACTGTCTATCAGTGCGTTGCATTCCTCTTTTGTTGTCAGGGTTGTTTCTGATTATTTAGGTATCTTTTACATGCAGTTGCCTTGTGGAAAGAAACCCTTTACATCACAGTAGCATACAAAGACAGACTATGGTTGGGCCATTGTTTATTTTGGTCAGTGTCCTGTTTCACAGAATATAATGTGGTTGTTAAATGGTGCGCACCTGTACAGTAAATGAGAGAGTGTGGAAATTTTGAAAAAGTTGTTTTAAAATGATTTAACTCTACTTACAAATATAAGCTTTTGACAAACATAGAGTTGAATCGCTGTGAATGAATTCCAGAACATCTCATAATGTTGTTAGACCTATACATATAATAATGTCAGTAACGTACATTACATTTAGCTTTAACCGCTGAGCCAACTCATCCCCTTAACCTCGCTGGGATTAGTTATTTAGCACATGGGAGATGTAAACTACATTTTTACAATGATGTGTGGTTAACCGATGCAGTAATACTAAGCCATTTGAGGTCTGTATCTCAAGAAATATGATATCATTATTGACTTACTATATTTACAGATTAGCTGTACTTAAGTCCAATAGTTTTTTAAATGATGATGATGATTATTACTATTATAATACTGCTCACAAAAATAAGGGTATACTTCAGAATAAAAACTCCCATAATTAAATAATCCTAATTTTTGTGAGCAGTGTATTATTGTTCCTGACATGAGAAATCCAGCTGGCCTTTTACACTCTGGAAATGACCTCAACAGTCATTGTGTATTTTAGGAGCACAAACTGTCAGGTCACTCTGTAGTTTGACAGAACATAAAAGCATTTCCCGATAACACCACCTGTATAAAATGTCAGGTGGAACATTTTGCACTACACTGCAGACGTCAGTGACCATCACATTTGATTGCTTTGTGTTTTGTTTCATTTACTAATTCCACATTTCTAAATTGTAATGTTTTGGTTTACAAGTTGGTCTTGTATTTTTTGACAGTATTTTTAAAATCACAATATTGCAACTGTGAGATGTAATTAAACATGTGAACCCCTTAAAACTGATATCAAAATATCATGGTCACCTGGAACACAATAAATCTATGCCTGACCTACCACTAAGAACAAATCGTTGCCTGTTTTATGCTGGATGTGTATATTAAACTACTACAGTGCCCCAAAACTTACTGATAGTTGAGTGCAAAAGAAGACAAAACGCCCTTGCAATATTTGTTAATTTAAAGACATGATTGTAGCAATAAACTCCATATTCGTAATGAACTAGAAGCATTGTGATATACTGTGGTATATCTACAGATATGCAGATCTTAGAGTAACGTATGTAGCCTTTAGGGCGTCATCTTTTCCAGGGACAGCCATGCAGTTTCCAACAAGAGGGTATGGGTGCTGGACTGTCCTGCCTATAATACTGACCTGTGCCCAATGAAGAATGCGTAGAGAAAACAACAAACAACAACAAAAAATGCGACAGTACCCTGTATTGTACATCTTAAGCTCTGTTTTCAGGAAGAATGGAACAAAATAACACCTGAAATATTAAATCACTTGGTATCCTCTCAGCCAAAACATCTGTTACGTGTGGTGAAAAGCAATGACAACATTATAAAGTGCTAAATTCTATACTGTCCCAACTTTTTTGAAATGTTACAGTGTAGTTTCCAATTAGGCTAATTGGTTAGGCTCATTGGTTGCTCTAAATTAGCCTAGCATGAATGAGTGTGACTAGTATTGCAGTAATACTATTCTCGACTCCTTTTGGTTAACAGGATGCATACAGTCACTAACCTTAAATAGAAAATCGAAATAAGAAAAAAAGTGATAAAGAAGATTTTGGTATTTGTTAGCTCCAGCTACTTGTCCTGAATTTGGGTAATTCTCTGGTCTACAAATTGAAAGGTTCTGAGTTCCTGGCTGTGTCAGACTACAGTTGGGCCCTTAAATAATACTGTTCCCTCAGTATATTGCAAATTAATGTGGGTTCTCATGCCTTACGCTCTTTCAGAATATTCATGCTAATAAAGGCCTTAGCCATAGCTAATATATGGTTTGCTAGACCGTGATTTCAAACTCAAAATCCAAATTAAATCAGTCCCATCCTTCAGTCTTTCTTTAGAAACTACACCATTAAAACACACGCTGCATAGTACATTAGACTGTTTTCATTTAGTAAGTCTTCCAAATAATCTGCAACATGACTCACAAAAAGGCTTTTCTGTTCGGTTGGATGTTGGAAGTCAACATAATGCACATCTTCATAGTGGTACAGCACCAGTAGCTCTGGCTTGTTTCCAGAATGTAAAGAAAGTCCATTGCAATGGGTAATTTCTATGCAAGTTTTAGCTCAGTGGTTACGCCTCGGTACTGCCAGTTGGATGATTGGTAGTTCAAAGCCCAGCTCTGTCAGGCTGCTACTTTTGGACCAACTGCTAATGAAAGATGAATTCAGATGAAAGTTGCTTTGGTTAAGTGCTGTAAATGTAAATACGTAGACAAACCACCATTCAATGTAAATGTGTAAAAATGATAAACACAACACATTAATGTTGAGTTTTACTATTTATTATAGGCAGTGAAAATTTTGATTTGTAGTCTTCAAAGTTTCTCGTTATAATGTTTTTGCAGTACAATAGTTGGCCGTTTCCTATCCTTGCTTCAATTGTTTGCCTTCATTTGTTTTATGTGTGTAAGCATAACTAACTTGAACAACAACTATGTTTAAGTTTGCTTCATGAGAAATCCTACAGTTTTTCAGTGGAGACCTTGATTTCAAGTGAGAGAAATAGAGAATTGATTGCACTGTCCAAAATTACAAACATCATGTCCTGTTCTGAGAACAGTCTCTGCTACTAAGAACACAACAAGCAAACAAAGGCAGTTTCTAATCTCTTGTTCAGTTTTCTAGTGCAAGAATTCAGGATGAGGATTGAATCCATTCACTGAGTACAACCCCACTTTACATGGCTTTTTTTCTAGGACCTTTTTGTAATTTTCTTTATTAATTAATTTTTGTCCATTCTTCATTGTCTAATGTCTTGTTTTGTACAACCAGAAAACGACACAAATTTATATGCTGTATTAAAAACAAAAAGCAAAGTTTTGAAGGATAGCATCCAAGATTTCACTTTTTCAGGGAGGTCTTGCTGAATACTGACTTTTGCTTACAGAAGCTGTTTTGTTTTGAGAAGTGTGTTTTGTTCATATTTCCTTGTTTTGTTTGTATCTTGATAAAGAAAGGTTAGGGTGGTTGCCTGAGCTCCTCTGTTTCTGCTTCGATCCTGACCTTGGGTACCTGTGTGGGTTTACTGCAGGTACTCTGGTATTCAAGAACAGTCAATAGACGTGTTAGGTTAATTGGGGATTCTAAAGTGCCCATAGTTTGTGAATGTTCCCTATGGTGGATTGGCACCCTGTCTATATTTTTTCCTGCCTTGTGGCCTGTGTCAGCAGCAATGCACTGGCTTTCTGTTACCCTGAAAAATACTATAATGAATAAATGCGAAAACAACAAATGCGATGGTGGCCTAAGACTTGTAATGTGTATCAAGTCTGTGTTTTTAAAACCTGCAGGATGACGTAAAGCCAGCTGCAGAGCTTGTACTGCGTCTCACTGATAAGTCTCGGATCAGCAACACCTGTTGCTTGGGTTAATCTAATCACTCATTGTGGACCTCGGCCACACATTCTCCTCCTGCACACAAACTTGCATGAAATATTGCGTCATTGGGTTAAGTGAAGCCACTCTGATATTTCTATGAATATGAATGTAATGTTCTGTTTTAGTGCTTAAATTAAATGTAATTCCACCTGAGCAACTTTAAATTAATAAATCCACTTATGTTAGGAAATGGATTCAATTCATACAACAGACGAACAGCTGTGATAGAAACCTAAATATATGGTTCATAGACTGTCTGATAAGTATAAGTGAAGCATCATGAAGATTGAGTACCATACAGGAATGTGAGAAACCCCACATGCCACACACGCTAACCCCAAAGCACAACCCTCAACGACACTGCATAAAGAACCTTCATTCATCAATAGCTAATATACCCACATGTGCAAGGGATTGCTTAGACCAACCTTTATCAAGTACTACAATACAGAGCCACATTAAAAAATACCATTTAAAATGTCACTATGCAAAATGAAGCCCAACTTTAACGATGTCCAGGAGTGGCATTGAATTCTGTGGGCTCAGAGGCATCTAGGATGGACCATCACAGTAGGTGTATTGTGGTCAGATAAATCAGTATGCCAGGTCTTCAGGATGAAATGCAGGCTATGTGCTCCAGACCAAAGACAAAAATGGCCACCCCGCCTGTTATCAGCTACAAATCCAAAAACCAGGATCTGTGTGGGGTTTGATCAGGGCACTTGGCAAAGGCCACTTTCAGTTCTGTAATTTCAGCAATAGCGCTGAAAAGTACATTAAGGTTTTAGAGCAACATTAATTTCTTTAAGATGACATCCCTTCCAGCAACGTCCATTCATTTATCAACAAGACAACGCAAAACAAGTCAAATCATAAAATGTTGAAACTGAAATATGTCAATCAAAACTGTAAAATCAAACTTTTGTGGACACTGTTTTTGTACCAGATCTTGATTATAATAATTTATTGACATCACCTGCTCAAAATTAAATCATATATAAAATAAAAGTTCATCAGACAATGAGTCTTGGTTCATATGGTTCAAAGTGCATGTAAGGAGCACTGCGCTTTAAAAAAAAAAAAAAAAAAAATTCCTTTTTCCATACCGTCCCAACTTTTTCCAGGGTATGTGTCTACACAAGTGAATAGGCGTACTCTCCGCTTGCCAATCAGGAAGGGGGCACCAACTGTTCATAAAACTAGGCCTCGTGAGAAATCCATTGCAGAGCACAAATGAACACTGAATAGTTGTATTAGTTGCATTTACTAGACATATAGTTATGAGCTATTATTACCCTTTCTGCATGGCTGACCGTATAAATATTTGCAGATGTCCTTTAACCTGTGAGAAAACTGAAAGAAACTGAAATGGCTCTGACTGAATGCATTAGCTGCTAAAGCTTTTGGGAAGTCACTGGGGCATTATGGAAAATGTAGTGCCTATTGTTTGTGTGAGGTGTCCTGTAGTTCTACTCAGCAATCCTACAAAAAAATTGACTTTTTACACCTGGAAATTTAGTTATGCACATTCCCCAGTAAAATGGGTCTGATGATGACACTGAAATGAACCGTGCTTTAACACTGACCATCACATGTTGTCTCACCAAAACATAAGTCAATATTTTATATCAATATCTTTATCTACCTCTCTGTCCATCTTTCTTAATGTCAAAAGTAAAATTAAAAGTGGACAATTGGTTTTGTATTGCTTTCACCCTTTGCTAAACAAGTTTAAATTAAACCAAACACACTTCCAGTTGAACATCCATGCTCGAACATTAACAGTACAATGTTTCATACTAAAAACGTTCAATGTGATAGTTCTAGCACCACATTTCTAAAATATCGGTTTGTTAATGTATACCCAGCTTGCCCTTCGAAGGCTTTACTGGCCAACTGTAGGTGCCATTCTGAATTAGAAACCTTTAAGTGCAACAAAAGGTTCAGCCACTTTGGCCACGCAGCATTAAAAATTGACATATTCTTGGTTGTAAGAACTGCTGATTCACTGCTGATTTGCAAGCTGGAAATCTGAAACTTAAATCTTAACTAAGCACAGTCATCTAATTCCAATAAAGGGGAATCTTAGGGCAATGGTGTTGTACAAATTCACTTATTTATGCTTCAACTTGTGCAGTGCTGTGCTGTATCTGAGGGAGGATAGGATTATCCTTGAGCACTGCAACAGCTATGTTATCCTGACTACATGTGCCAGATCACATCAGCTGGAAGAGTTTGTATACATGCTTGTACCGCTATCTAGTGGTCATATGTAGTATTACAGTCCATTACTACTTGTAGTACAATGTATCTGTTTACTGTATAATTTTGACTAAGCTGATACCATTAGCACAGGTTATTTGAAACTGAGTAATCATTTTCATAACAGATTTAATATGTTACTGGTTATCTGCCGTACACCTCTTATGCTTGAACATCAAACACTTTGAAGCTTTATTTTCCCATGAACACTTCAGGCATTTACAAAAATTATAAATACACACGTACAAGATGGAAAAATTCAACGTCATAACGAAACAGCTGATACAGACATTTTCCTAACAAACACAAGTGGTAATCTTTGCTTCCATTGCCTCCTCTTTAGTGTCTTCGGTCTTGGATGTATTCATTTGGTTTGTTATGATGATGACTCTTTTCTTTCCTGCTCGATAGCTGAGACACACACACACGCACACACAATTCTGAATTAAACAGAAATACAACTGTAACTGTAAAATGTATCTTCTTCTATTATAGGAACAGCATGATTTAAAACCTAGCTTTGTTCTTGACACTGATTACATGAAATATAACTAATGTAATCATGTTGGAATGTGCATTCATATATTCATATTTGCCCATCCACTCCCTCAAAGCATGGCTGAATCCAGGTTCTTATTTTTAATCGAGCAGGAGCTACTATTCAGTCCATTGAAGACCAAATTCCAATGGATCATACAAGCGTTAACAGATATGGCACCTGGTGGGCTGGAATGAAGATCGGTATATGTACTCCTCATATATGAGATAGGACTAGTATTTCTGATTTAATGTAGTATAGTATAGGACAGAATATATGAAGTAATATAAGGACAGATATAAATAGACTTGACCGAACAGACTTGACTGTATAGTTGTATTAGGTTGCTAAACCAGCAGCTGACTAAACTCACACTGTGAGTTCATGTGAATTGGGTGACAGCTGCATACTCCCTTTTCACTGTGTTAGCTGCAGCTGCTGATTACATTAGAATGGTACTTGAAAGGAATGGCAGCAGAAACAATAGCCCTCTTGCCCACTTATTCTGCATTTTGTTTCTGACTGTGACTCGTTAGACACAAACGGTAAATTACATTGTGTTCATTTCTATGAGATTAAAGAGTGTCCTTATTAACACTGAATGCCAATTTTGTGACATCGAGGACTAATCAACCAGCATTATTACATAATGTCAAAAAACCCAACAACAATGCGTTGATAGAAGGCACACAGAAACAACCTTTTAGATTAGGACTGTTAAGAGGGTCACTCACTTTCCTTAGTTGGTAAAGGGTTCTTCTCCCTTGTTTCCGTCTTCTTCAGTTTTGTTTTGTCAAAGCTGGTGATTTCCATCATATTGGGTTTATCAGCCATGATCACTGTAGAAGTAATTATATATTATACATTAATTACATAATTATGCTGCTGGTATAATAGTATTAGACATATCTTAAATTATTAACACCTGTTTAGAAATAGTTTATCGCCTATATTATACTAATATCTGACTCATTGTTTGAGAACAGACACTCAAAATAATTTTTTAATGTCTTGAAATGGATTGAACACTATTAAAGTTCTGTAATAACCTAATTTGACATTCAAATAAATTGACTTCACCCTACAAACTGCAATCTAATTATTAACACTTTTACAGCTAAGAGTTGTAGCCGCGCAATGTTTTTTGTCTTAAAAGTCCTGGAGACTTTTGATAGACCAACAGGAAATCTGTTAATTTAATGGCATTCTGAAATGATTTGAATAAAATGTATATAGTCGTACAGCATTGTTGCAATAATTGATGCTACACTTAAGAACAGTATAAAGCAAACTATTTTTGCTAAAATGTTATTTTTGTAGTCTTACATCCTGACCTTTTTAGAACCTGACAAAAGACAGTTCTGTATTAGATTACATTACTGTATTATCACTGCTTAGATATTTTTGAATGTGGGCTCGAAAAACCACATGGACTGGGCGAACCAACTGCATCAGCATTGTAATACAGAAGTTAAAGTGCTTTTTTGTACTTCACAAGCTGAGCAGAAAAAAAATCTAAGATATATTTGTTTGGCTTCGACTATACCTCTGATAGCCACATGCTAGGTATTATCACGTACAGATCTATTGTTCAACTGATCTGAATCAAATCTCTGTTGAGCACCCCTTCACTGCTTCCCTTTGTTCTTCCTGTGTGTCCTTTAGCTAGCTAAGTCACCACCCTTTCAAATGAGACCCCCTTTTCTGCTATCTAAACATATACACATATCAAAATGATACTAATGCAAGGCAATACAATACAAAAGATAGTAGCATAACACAAAGTGTCTTACCAGCTCAGGATGTGCGGGATGTGAGAGTCTGTCTGTTAAGGATGGTGTGATATGCTAGCGGTGTGTGTGAGTGTGCGAAGGCAGGGGAGGGAGTTTCCCACCAGCTAATCCATGGGCTAGTCCCACTCTGCTGGCATCAATTATTCATAGGTCTAAAAAAAGAGTGTGAACTTAGTGACCATGCAGCTGAATCATGTCTCCTTACAGTAATTACACTCAGTTAGCAAAGACTTGTTTAGATGCTACCCTTTTAAACTTTACTCTTGAGTAATGTCAGTTTAATGTAAGAGTTTAAGCTAATATCCGCCCATTTACCTGTCCTGTACCCTGCTGTGTGCCACACTTATGGTGTCAAAGCTAGTCAAATTAAATAACTCTGAATACTGTTTCTTTATTATTCTTCCTGACCAAGCACATTGGAATCCATTTGCTTTTTGTCCATGTGAAGGACTGTCTGTGAGCAATAAAAGATAGCTGCTAAAATTGAGGTTTTATTTAGGAGAAAGATGCTGAAATGCAAAAGACCATAGTATATGTGTTTATTTCGCTGCGGTTTCCATTTGACATATAAATTAGTTCATATACAGTTTTATTACACTGAAATGTCATGGTAGAAAAGCATCAGAAACAGTATACAAACATACAAAATATTTACCATACATTCCTGAGTCATCACAATCTTCAAACAGTTTTGATAATTAAACATAGTGACAAAATGCAAAATTATTGTATATACCTCCTTATTTATACACATAGTGTCCATTTGATCAGTTTCACATACCGTTATAGATGCACTGTGTAGCACAATTACAGACTGTTGTCCATCTGTTTATCTACATACATTGTTAGTCCTTATTTACTCTGTTCCCTAATGGTCAGGACCCCCACAGCACAGATTAGGAACCACACTCCGCTTTAAAAGTATTTTACCAGTGAGGCCAATCTTTGCAGAAGACTGAAAGCATTTATGACATTAAAAGATAAATTTGAGAGAAAAGATCAACATTTCAGCTTTTATTTCCAGATATTTACTCCTGGATCTGATACAAAGCTCAGATGATAGCACGTTTAGTCTGAACCCACCCATTATTCTTGTCAGCAAAGTATTGGAACATGTGAATGCCCAGATGTGTCCTGTTACCTCTGTTATTCAAACAATAAGTAACGCGGAATGCCTATGCTCAGTTTCAGATTTGGGTTTCACCTGTGTACAATATTGGCCATAGCCAATACAACCATCTGGAATGTCCTGCAGGAGGAAGTTGCCACTATCGTACTAAGTAACAGATGTTGAACAGGTACACCAATAAAACCACAGGTGCTGATGACAGAAACATTGTGCCTGCTATAAAGTAAGACCCTAAAACAACTGTTAGTGACATCAGCAACAACCTCCAGACGGCAGGAGTGAATCTGTATATCAGATCCAGATGTAAATACCTGTAAATAAAAGCTGAAATTTTGACATTTTGTCTTCATCTTTTGATGTCAAACTCAAACGTTTTCAGTCTACAGCAAAAAGGATAGGCCTCACTGTTTTATTTTGGAGGGGAGTGTAATTGGGTGGCGGACCACTATGTTGATGTGATCAGTGTAGTTTGGTAAGTGGAACTAATAAAATGTACAATGAGTATGGAAACTAATTAAGTGATCGGTGAGTGTATATTATAATACAATACGTATTACAGCTGTTGTTATGTTAGATTTTTTTCCACAGCAGCATGGTGTCACTCCATACAAGCACCGAACTCAGATTATTTGTATGTTAATGTGTAACACAATAACCTCCATTTTGTTGCAGTTCACATTTTATTGATTGTATCACATACAGTTTCTAAAACATGTTTGTGTTTGCCCGCACATGTGTCTGTGCAACACATTCCATTTGCATACCAACTACACATACTAGATGCCTTATAGATGCATAGCTAGTGCATAGTTTTAATTACAGGTCCTGCTCTTGACTCTCAGACAATAGAGTAGATGGGCGTGGTGTGTGTCAGCTGCTCATCCTCATGCACAGTGAGGAGCAGTTAAAGACTGAACACATGGTACAATGGATGAGACGCTGCCATATGGGGAGGGGGTGGCTGGCCTATCAATATCACCCAGCTGCATTGCAGAGAGAGGGGATTTGTTTGACGGTGACTAATCTTCACGGTCTTAATCATACATTATGTTCATACTCAGTGCTGGGGGGGTTTGTTGTGTTGCAGAGTTATGTGTTTATTTAAAGATACCTGATATGGCACCGTAGAGCACCATAATGATAAAGAGGATCCTCAATTGAGTATTATGTGTTCATCAGTTTATATACATACTTAATATTGCCTACATAATATCATAATTAGCAAGGTTTATTTTGTGGTATATGTGGTATAACTACGTTTCTGAGAATTGAACAATGAAAATCAACACTTCTGTTCATTTCTACTTGTGACCAATTTAAGAGCAGTTAACCAGCATGCCAGCCAACTTGGTTATGTTCAAAATCGGAATACTAGTATGTAGTGTACTTGTACAAAATACTAGTACAATGCTTATAAACTGATATGTACTTTGACACTATTAGATAGTAGCCAGAAAGCTGGGCCAATGCTGTAGAGGTGGAGAATTTAGGTGAGAATTTAGGAAATTAGGTTGGTGTCTGACCCGGCAGAAGCCATCAACAGAGGACAGGGTGATGCAGGTGTCCTCAGGAATGGCTGGGTTCATGGGTGTGGCATGGTGTCCCAGTTAAGGGAAACCATAGGTAGGACATCCTGCTTCATCTCAGGTGTAGAAATAGACTTGGGGTGCAGCACAGGCAGTAAAAGCAGCAGCAGAGGGCGCTAGTTTAACAGAACATACCAAATCTACAATAGAACAAAAGGGATTATGGTGCATACACAGCATTACAATTACTTGTAGTGAAGCTGATTCATTAAAAAAGTAGTAATAAAGGCAGTGATAAAAGTAGTATTATATTTTATACATAAATAATCTGGCTCTGACTAGTTACAGAAAGTACAGTTTTCAGCTTAAGTAAACTATAAAACTGTTCCATTACATATTACAACCAGACTGATTCAGTGTATAGGAAACAGACAGAGCTCTTTATGCTCAACCACATCCATTACTGCTCTGACCTGCTTTGTTCTTTGATAAGTGCATTACCCATGTCAAAGGGCAGCATGTGGTTGCTCATGTGGAATACATTTAAAAATGGCCTAAAGCTTTGGCTAACCATGGGTGTGATCTTTAACCTTTTAGTGCCATAGGCTGGCACTGCCTGTAAAAGCACTGCTCTGTGCAGGGGGTGTACTATTTCATAGCACTGCTAGGATTCAGCTCATGTTACACATCCTTGGGATGTGAGGGACCTTGAAACAGAAGAGGGAAGAATGGCATGATCAGACCCTCCCAAAGGCTTTAGACAGCTAATTAGTTGTTGTAGAGGTTTCTTGCGCTGCAGAGCAACCAATGAGTTATTACTCTTAGAATGCAAAAATTGTTTGTAAAATTAAGAGTTACAACTACCCTACAAAGTAGTATTATTTTATTTATAAATGCTTGTTAAATAATAAAGCTGAACAATAGTGTGCAGAAATAGCGTTGCAGTGTTTGCATTGCAATGTTCTTTTTGGAATCAAAAGTAAAAAGAAAAAGTAGTTTTACACCCACAATGGTTCAAATGGTGTTCAAATGGGAAATCAGAGTTTAGGACCAATCACACACTCACTCTAGAGTAACAATTTATTAGCTGCAGAAATACTTTTAATCCTTGCGATGCTAGGTTTAGTATTGCTTTAGTGTATGCTTTCAAATTCATTTGGCCTGCCTACATTCATTCATTCATATAGTACTTGGTGTTGCCTATGTTAAATATTTGGTGAGATAATACTGTTGCCTCTAGATGTTCAGAGCAAAGATGCTACAAGGGTTGTGTTAGTATGTGTGAACTTGTTTTTGTTTAGCTCTTGTCTAAATAGTATTTAGTAAAATAGTATTAATGATTAAGCTTAACGCTTTTCAAGGTCCAAAATCCACTATTACTGTTGCCTACTGCCTACAGAATATTAATGCCAAACATGCCAAAATTAATGCTAATGCTAAATTAATGCCAAAAAGAAGGAGCAACACACCAAGATGGAGTTGCTGGAATTGAATGAA
>JAUZST010008878.1:0-13308 GCA_034779995.1 Parotocinclus haroldoi
CTCTGTATAAAAAAATCTTAAACACACACACACACACACACACACACACACACACACACACACACACACACACACACACACACACACACATTCAGAAATAATATATATATTTTTTTTTTTTACAAGAAATGTAAATCTAATTCTCTTTTGAGCCCAAAATGGTATTAGATAAAAAACAATAGGTAAAACAATGAATAATTATGAAAAAAAAAGCACGGCCCAAACCTAAATAACGTTTCATTTGAGAATATTTCAGATGTTTTTTTTTTTTATCCTTAAATTGTTCATTTGGATTTAAAATGAATTCATGATAACAAATAGGCAGATAAAAATCTGATTTCACACCCATTTTTATATTTTTAAGGATCAATTAGTGTTATCAGTAAAGCTAAACGATTAGAAATTCAGTGATAAAAGTTTAAAAGATTAAAGGTTTAAAAGTCAGTACCAGCTTTTTGAGGACTGAATGGACGTCGTCGTCCTCGGTGTTCTTACACAGATTGTACACTTTGTCAGTAATCTCAACACATTCTGCAAATCAAATCAAAAGATCTTTTAGTAACACACACACACACACACACACACACACACTAGCACTACGTAATAAGATTTAAATGGGCTTCCTTTAAAACCATGTGGTGCATTAGGTTGTGAGGTCGCTCTTTACTCTTGAACGAGGGTCTGTTTTTGGGATTTCGGTCCCAGCATGTCTCCATCAGCTTCTTCAGGTCGTCGTGCCCCTCCTCCCCCTTCCTGCCCTCTATGAGCTTCATATCAGGTCTGTCACCTTCTCGGACCCGAAACCTCACCTGGGTGGTGTAGACAGCCTCTGCAGGACAGAGGGCGGTTACAGATTAGTAAGCTCCGCCCATCAGCAGAATGAACGTGGAGGTGTTTAAGCGACTCACTCTCGTAGGGTTCCTTCCCGGCGATGGCAACCCACAGCACGATGGCGTAGCTGAAAATAATGAATAATTATGATTATTGCCCCCTGTGACCCTGCGGGTATAAGAGTCTCACACAGGTGTGTTTTACCTGTAGATATCAAACGGGATGGCTGGCGTGTACGAACCATCAAAGGCTTCAGGTGGCATGTAGCTGGTGGTGCCCCCTATGTCGAAGTCCTTCTGAGGATCTCTACCGGAAGATCTAGGAACTATTTTGGCCAGACCGAAATCTGTAATCTAAAAATGACAGGTGTAGGTTTTAGGTCAGGATGATCAGCAGGCAGGAAAACTTCAAACAAATAAACAAATCACGGTTACGTTATAAAAATAACTCGACTGGGGAAAGAACAAACTCTTATCTAACTAAGCTATTAATTACTAAATGTACTTTTTAGGTCGTTAGTGGTTGCTAAGTGGCTGCTAGGCTGTTGCTATGTGGCTGCTAGGCTGTTGCTATGTGGCTGCTAGGCTATTGCTATGTGGTTGCTGGGCTGTTGCTATGTGGTTGCTGGGTTGTTGCTATGTGGTTGCTGGGCTGTTCCTAGGCTGCTGCTATGTGGTTGATAGGCTGTTTCTATGTGGTTGCTATGTGGTTGCTAGGCTGTTGCTATGTGGTTGATAGGCTGTTTTTATGTGGTTGCTATGTGGTTGCTAGGCTGTTGCTATGTGCCTGCTGGGCTGTTGCTAGGCTGTTGCTATGTGGTTGCTAGGCTGTTGCTATGTGGTTGCTAGGCTGTTGCTATGTGGTTGATATGTGGTTGCTAGGCTGTTGCTATGTGCCTGCTGGGCTGTTGCTATGTGGTTGCTGGGCTGTTGCTAGGCTGTTGCTATGTGGTTGCTAGGCTGTTGCCATGTGGTTGCTGGGCTGTTGCTAGGCTGTTGCTATGTGGTTGCTAGGCTGTTGCCATATGGTTGTTGGGCTGTTTCTATGCGGTTGCTAAGTGGTGTAACTGTCGAAACATTTATGGCCGTTTACGTGTTTGCTTTACAGATATTTATGTTTACGTTTTATTTGATCTTTATGGAGCTTCCTAGGCTGGACGACGATCTGTCCTGATATTTATGGCTCTATGGTAATCCCACACTGTGACTGTAGATTAAAACATCACTACTTGAATGAATACCTTGGCGTTGAGGCTGTCATCGAGCAGGACGTTGCTGGGCTTCAGGTCCATGTGCAGAAGGGGCGGAGTCAGCTGGTGGAGGAAGTTCATGCCCAGGGCGATCTGGTGGAGGATTCGGGCCGTGAGGGACCAGGGGGCCGGCCCACGCAGAGCTTTCAGCAGATCCTTCAGCGAGCCTCTCTCCATGTAATCCATCACCAAACCGAACTGGGCGTGGCATCCGTCCACCTCGGGAGCACCTGTACCTGCGCACTTGTACACGCCCCGAATGCTGAGGACGTAAGGGTTGGTGCTGCGAAGCATAAGCTCCGCCTCCTTCAGAAGAGAATCGCTGGAGAACAAAGTTAAGGCGTGAGGTGTGGGTGTGGGCGTGAGGTGTGGGCGTGGCTTGGGGACCCATGACATGTTTCCTTTCTTTATTTACCTGTTTTCAGATCGTAACACCTTGATGGCCACATCAGTCATCCATAATTTGTGTTTGGCTTTAAAGATCTTCCCGAATCCTCCCTCACCAACCCCCTGCCAGGACTCCAGACTGTCCTGATCAACCACGGGCACCGGGCACGCGGGCAGTGCCATCCCTCACTCACCATCAATCTGACCTCTTACACAGAAAATAATACCAATCATAATCAAAAATACTGTGTTTCATAAAGAAAGAATCAAGGAAAATCCCTCATTCACTTCAAAACTAAAGGTTCTCATTTAGATTCGAATGAATTCATCATTCAGTGTCAAACAAAAATAAAATTGAATACATAAATACATTTTGATAAATAATTTTAAAAAATTATTTAGAACAACATGCATTTACTTTTTCTTAAATAAACCAGATCAGTCTAAAGATTTGATAAATCCATTTTTTTATAACAATAAGGATATGAAATATAAATAAACAGAAAAATGTAAAAAAAAATAATAAAAAATTTTAAATTCTATTAAAAGATAATATTTTACATTCGAATAATACCTGCAAACATTGTTATTATTATTTATAATAAATAATAAATGAATATAAATCTTAATTAATTCCGAGAAATAATAATAACATAACCAACAAGGTAAATAAATTCAGAATAAATAACAAAACATAATTCAGAATAATAATAGCTGTAAATACATTATATATCATTATATCTTATATTTATAATAAATGTAAATCCCAATAATTAGGGTAATTTTGGTGAAATAAGTATGGGTTTTGTATCCAGGCTAGAGGCGGCCCAACAGGGGAACCGGAGCCTCCCTTTAGTTCTACAGCCCCGGAAAAAGTTCCTTCTCAGTGACTTTTTTTTTTTTTTTAATTGATCAACCCTCATAATAAGAATGACTAAATAAATAAAGGTACATAAGAGAAGCACCTACACTTCTCTGACGTCACTGCCCTCTAAACCATCGTTTTAAGGTGATTTAGGTTTGGTTTCGTGACCATAAGGACCTTCTTTTGAACTTCTTAGTTCCCTCCCAGTTTATTTATCCTCAATAAACATCATCAATCACACAATTTAGGAATAAGAAATGGCACGAGCCAGGAGCTTTTAGCAGAACTAAAAGTGTGTCGTCGTCCCCCCACACACAAAAAATGACATGACGTGACGTGATTAGAATCTGCTCTGGATTGAATCCCTTTGAACAAATTAATTTTATAAAGTAGAAGCCGGCTGTTTTGGGATTAAAACAGGAACTTACCCAGCAGCACATGCAGGAACCTGAAGACGTTTGGAAGCGCTGAAGGGAAGAACAGTGTGAGAGTGTGAGAAGCTTCCTAAAGTTCATCTGAAGATCCAAGGCTGTTCATTCCGCTAAACACTGGAGTGTTAGAGAGTTAAATATAAGTTTGTAAACTCAGAAATCCGCTTCCATTCTCCTTCCTTACGGGAAACGGCGCTTCGGCGTGACGTAACGAAGCGCGTCACGAAACCACGCCCACTCCGCTCTGTTTACTCAGCAGAGTTTTTAAACGACGACGATCCTATCAAGCAGAATCATAAAGATAGAGCTCTTATTATAAGAGTCCTGTGCTGAGAATTTCTACAAGTAGGAGCGTGAGATCTGATCTGTACACTTTAGAGACACCAGCTGACCCTAAGGCTCGTGTTATGCAGTGAACACTGTGTTCCTAAATGTCCTAAATAATCAATGGATTTTTATTAATAAATATCAAATCAATAACAGAAATTGGTCCCGAAGATCCAGGGTTTGTTTTTGGTCAATTGGTATCACTAAAATGCCAAAGTGTGAGTGAGTGAGTGTGTGTTCAAATCCAGCCTAATCTTACATTATCTTTATTTTATTATTGTACCTATAATTATACCTATTATTATATTTATGATCTAATCTATTGGCCTATATGTTATAGTTTTATTATATACTTTATAGTATAATTTTCTCTTTAATTTATTATGCCTATTGCATTTTTATGCCTTATTATTTTTTCTTTAAATACATTCTCTTTTTGATCTTATGTATTATTTTATTTTTATGAACAGTTGTTTGTTATGTTACCTTTATTTTATTCTATTGTATTTATAATTATATGTGTTATTACATTTATTATATACTCTATTGTCCTATATTTGATAGTTTTATATTCTGTGTTTTATTATATACTTTATAGTATTATATTCTCTCTAATTTATTGTATTTTTTTTGCTTATTAATTTTTCTTTAAATATATTCTCTTTTTAAATCGATGCATTATTTTATTTTTATAAACACTTTTTCTTACATTAGTTTTATTGTATTATATTTTAAGTTGTTTATATATATATATATAATGTTACTTAAATATATTTGAATGATATTTATTATTGTTTTATTGTATCTTATCTTATCTTATAGTTTAGTCTTTCTCTCAAGTATAGTCTTTCAAACTAATAATCAATAATCAATTTACCTATTGAACAGTTCGGAAACCTCTCCGTCACAGTGACTGGAAATCCCCCAGTGGACCTGCGTCCCAAATCTTACCCTGTTCCCTACACCCTACACCCTATTCAGTACCCCTCATATCAGGCTTCTCTGACTCTCTCGCTCCCTATCTAGTGCACTACGACTCTGACGTCCTAAACATGATCGATTATCGGGACGATCAGATCATCAGGAGGGGTCGTTACGCCAAAAACACAGCGCTCTTTACCTCAGATACACCAAGGATGTGCCAATGTGGTGCTCTGGATAAAGTATTCGCCCCCCTGGTCGATAAGTAAAGCACGTACGCGGAATTAGAGAGCCAGGATAGGAGGCTGTATTAGGAGCATTACGGTAGCTCCTCCTGCTGTGACTTTCCCTAAGTTTCACGTTAGAAACAGAAACACACATTATGGTGAAAACACGCATCTATAGAAACACACACACACATGATGTAAAGGACATGTGACAGTAAGTGAACTCGGTATCAGAATCAGATTAATGTTTTTAGTGGCTATTATTCTAATCTGGGAGCTGTGGAATCCGGAAGAGAAACTAAAGGCGAAAATGTTCGATCGGTATTTATGGCTTATTTTAATTATATTTCTTATTTTAATTAGCACTAATGAAACACAAACTCTCTCTCGGTGTGTGTGTGTGTGTATGTATCCCCGGCCTGTATCCAGTTTTAGTTATTTATTCATGCTTTCCTTTCAAAGTAACCGGATTGTATTACCGTACTTATTCATGAGTAATCAGATTATCTGTTGATTATTGCCGCTCTGTGCTGATTAATACCAGTTTAGTTTGTTTTTTTACAGGTTATATTGGCCTTTTTGTTGAACTATTTCACCATATTTACTATTTCCTGTACCTTCTGGTCGTTTGTCCCGTGCCGTAACCCCCCCCCCGTGCTGTTTCGTAATCACCCTTCAGTAGATCCTGACCCCTCACCTTTACTGGTACCCGGCCATGGCCCTGTCCCGATGCAGGGGGGAGGAGGAGGAGGAGAAAGAGGAGGAGAAGCAGCTGCTGGAGGTAGAGGACGAGTTCACCTGCCAGGGCGTGTTACGGGAATCGCTGCTGAAGCTCAAACCCAGAGTAGAGAGAGTGTTCTGGGTGAGGGTGCAAATCGGAGGGGAGGAAGACGGACAGATCTGGATTCACCTGAGAGGCAGGAGGAGGGAAACGGAGGCTGCCAAGGTGAGGCTGGGAGCCCGAAACGAAAGAGACGGTAAGGTACGATGGGATGTGAAAGTCACGCCCCCTTGTTTCACCCTTAATCAGCTCTTTATGATCGGGGTGGTGAACCAGGAGGCCCAGGTGGAGGTCCAGTACCCGGCGGTGCTCCACTGCGTGTTCTCCGGCGTCGGCGGCTTCTTTACCGACTGTCTGACCAGAGCCACCTCGGCACACGTCCTGGTACGTACGGACGGAGGCGACGCCGAAACCTTTAAACCCTCGACTTTACCTTTAAAGATTCCCTTTCTTTGATCCTCAGCTGGGCGCCCTGGGCTGCCTCCTGATCTCTGGACTGGACGAACCCGCCATCAAGGCCTACTCGTTTGTCTTAGACCTGATGGAGAGGCACAAGAAGGGGCCGTCCCAGCACAGTGAGGTCACGACCCAGACGATGCAGACATGTAGGGACTTCAAATCGCTGGTGGAGAAACTAAAAGGCACTCATACCCGAGATCTTCTGGGCCTTCCAGTCCTGGTTAAAGAGGTTCTTCTGGACCTGGTTAAGCAGTCGGAACTGGACAGGGACA
Organism: Parotocinclus haroldoi; assembly: GCA_034779995.1. Classification (NCBI taxonomy): domain Eukaryota; kingdom Metazoa; phylum Chordata; class Actinopteri; order Siluriformes; family Loricariidae; genus Parotocinclus; species Parotocinclus haroldoi. Next base: position 6,751 of record JAUZST010008878.1, read on the forward strand.
CATGGGACGGCCTAACGGTCCCGGCGGAAGGCGGGACGGGAACGGGTCCTCTGGAGGGTCTGGATAAACTACAACTGGGAGGATTCCCAAAACAGACAGAGACCGTGAGAGCACACGAGACGCCCAAAAGTGTCCCCAGAAATGACCCTCAACCAGCTTACATCCCCGATACGGGAGACATGGATGGACGTAACGATGAGCCCCAGACGTGGTCCAAAGGTCCATCTGGTGAAGAGAACCTCCTGTCCACGGGAAGCAAACAAGAAAACGAGCACCTGCTCACGTTCTTCACCACCATGGGCTACAGCGAGCAGGTGGTGTCCAGGATTTTAGCTCGTATCGGTCCCCACGAACCGTCCAAAGTCCTGGACCTGATCCAGCAGGAACAGGAAAAGAGACTGAGCTCGGACGCGGCCTCGAACGAAGACTTCATGCTCGGTGTTCTGAAGAAAGCGGCCGCCACTTGCGGCTACACCGAGGACGAGCTGAACGAGCTCCACAGCAACCTTCCCGAGCTGCCGCCCCACGAGCTGATCCGGGAACTCCAGAGGAAGGTCGTCCGGGAGCCCGAGAGACCGACCAAGGCCAGAGGCCAGGACAGGAGGGCGACGGATACACAAAGACCTGAGAGCGAGTCGTCAAATCGAGGTCGTGAAGGTGGACCAGGACCCCCGTCTCCAAACCTCACCCCGTTCCTTAGCCCGCTCCCACCGACCGTATGTGGACCTCCGCAGCCCATGTACCCACATGTACCAATTCCAAACGTCTCAGAGCCCCGACTCCAGCCCCCAGAGGCCGAGATCAGCAGGACCAATAAGAGACCGCCCCTCCCCAGACCGGGTGCCGTCATCACGGGGGAACAGCGCTTCTTAGAGGGCTTACAGAGGCCGTTCAAACTCAAGCTGAGTGACCAGCCTGAAGATCCTGTCCTGCGGCAGATCATCATCGACGGGAGCAACGTGGCCATGACGTAAGGGTGTGGTCAAGTTCCTACTGGGACTCGAACCTGGGTCGTGTGTGCCCTGTCCTGTGGGCAGTGTAAAACAAATCTCATGAAGGTTTCCTTCATGCTGCATGTAGAGGTGGTGCAGTGCTTAGCCTCACCGCTGCACAGACCCGGGTTCGAGCCCCAGCCTGGACTTGGATTTTGTATGTTCTCCTTGTCTCTGAACGGGTTTCCGTTTTCCTCCCATGTTCCAAAGTCACGTGTGAGGTCCTGGACCCCGAACCGGACCTTCACATCAGATCTTTCTTTACCTTTACTCAATGAAATCCCAGCTGCTTTTCAGAGCAGAGCCACTGTTGGACCCTTGAGCAGGCCCCTTAATGGCCCCAAGCATGGCCCAAAGAAGCCCAGTCCTCTAAGGGTTAAACCTGAGGTGGGCCTGAGCGTTAGGGACAGTGGCAAGGCAAAACTCACTGACATGCATCAGGGGGAACCTTAACTGGAACCTTAGGAGGAACCACGAACCTCGTGACGGATTCCAGCTTCATTTGCATCAATATAACGAGAATACAATGGTTCTGTTTTTGGAAGGCACGGCCTGGGCATGTTCTTCTCCTGCCGTGGCATCGCTCTGGCGGTCCAGTACTTCTGGGGTCGGGGGCACCGCCGGATCACCGCCTTTGTGCCCCAGTGGAGGCAGAGGAAAGACCCGAAGATTAAAGGTAACGGCTTTAGTAGGTGTTAAAATTTGGGGTGATGTGGATCTGCTTTTTTTTTTTAATGATGCTTGTGAGGTTTTGTTTTGTTTTGGTTTTTTTTGTTTGTTCTTTTTTAAAGAGCAGCACTTCATGACTCAGCTGCAGGAACTCGGAATTCTCTCGTTCACGCCCTCGAGGGAGGTCCAGGGGCGGAGGATCAACTCCTACGACGACAGGTAGGTCAGCGACGATGCTAAAAGCCGAGATGAGAAAACGCCCTCGCGTGTGTGTGTGTGTGTGTGTGAGCCGTTTTAAAGAAGAACCTGGTTTCAGGATGATGCTGCAGCTAGCCAGGCAGACGGGCGGCGTGATCGTGACCAATGATAACCTGAGGGATCTGGTGGACGAGTCGATCGAGTGGAAAGAGATCATCAAGAGCAGGTTAGCGGAACGGAACGGTCCTCCGAATCGGAACGTCTGTTTTGGATAGATCTTTCATGACCGTTAATCCGCGCAGGTTGCTGCAGTACGTGTTTGCGGGTGATCTCTTCATGGTCCCAGATGATCCCCTGGGCAGATCCGGACCCCACATCGACGAATTCCTCCGCGCTCAGACCAGGTGAGCTCTCGAACCTGTCCTGCTGCTCATTGAGCTCCGGATCGGTCCCACCTGACCCCTGTCCGCTCTGCTTTGTGTCTCAGGCCCGTTCGGGGCAGTCACACGTTTGCAGGCGTCACCTCCTCCCCGGCCCCGCCCTCCTCCTCCTCTGCGCAGCCCCGGGCCCAAACGGACATTCAGCAGTACCGCGAGAGGACGCCGGGGGGCGCCAGGAGACCTCAGGCTCGGGGTAGAACTGTGGCAGTGGAGAGGCAGTGGAGACGCTGAGGATCAAACAGGAACTGGGCCAGATATTCCAGGGCAGGGAGGATGTGATCAGCGCCACGTTACAGCGCCACCTGGCGGCCACCGACATCAATCACCTGTCCCAATATATTCTAGACCAGATTGGCACCGAGGAGAATCATTACCCTCATTAGGGTCGTTCCGAAGATGGAAATGTAGAGCATAATTATTGCGAACAAATGAACTGTTTGTAAACCGATATCCAGACATCGGCAGCAAATCAATTATTTATTCAGTCTAAATCTTAAAGGGGAACACGCTGGATCAGGACGCTTTAGATCTGATATCACCAGGGATTTGCACTTTTAAAATAGATCGAATTCTCTTCTTGTTTCTTGTTTTAATGTTTTTTTTAATTCAGTGAATTCCTGATTCTTGTGGCTCATGCCATCGGTTTTAAGAAACGGATTCCTTTGAGCTGGTTGATGATAGTGTCTTTTCTGAGACTTTTTGTAATAAAACAGATTCACATGACATTTATTCACGGTTTAAAGCCATGATCTTTTTATTATTTACATCCATCGGTTTATTTTTATTTTTATTTTTATATTTTTACATTCACAGGTACAGGGCAGTTCCCGTTTCCGCCAGTAGGGGCGGTAGAGGCTCAGTAAAGGAGCATAACCGTTATACAGTATACGATATAGAATTCGTTAGCGAGCTGCTAATCAGTCATCATAAAGAATAAAATGTACAAAAAGCAGCGAATTTAACCCTATGCCCGTACTGCTTGTTTACGTTTTCCTCATTTGCATCCCTAATTATTCCGTTTTATATACTTTATGAAGCTTTACTGATTGATTTAGAGATCGTTTTTCACAGGCTAAACGGAAAAGTAAAGGTAACAAAAACGCAGGTCCCAAATTCAGCGCTATTTTGCGAGCTAAAATGACAGAAAAATGGTCAGTTTTGAGATTTTGAGAATGATCGGTGTAACCAATGACTACATTTCGTGAAAATTATTAAGTCAAAACGTTCAGGGACAGATTTTATGAGCTTGTTCACCAGTTGGGGTTTGCTAGTCTGTCGTCTGTTCCGATTGCATCTGTTTAATTTCAAAGTTTAAGTGTTTAAAGTAATAAAGTTTCTATTTTGGCAGCGTTGTTTATGGACTTTTTTGGTTAAACTCGAACTTTGCGTTCAAAAACATGAACTAGAGCGATACCCCGCTATTTTGTAGGGTCTCTTCACCGTTGTCGCCAACCAAAGAAGGTGAGGCTGTTTGGAGGAACGTGTTCCATTACAGAACCTCTTTCCGGTGGACCGTGTTGGACGGTCTGGACCTTCCTAAGACACTCGTGCAGTTGTTTTGACGTTTCCAAACCAGAACCAGAGTTTTGTTCCATTCTTTTTTCACCATCAAACTCTGCACTTCCTCCATCTCCAACTCCAGCTTCAGCAGGACCGTTTGGAACCATGTTGTTCTTTCAAAGACTTGTAGGCATTCCAGAGCTGGTGCATCCTGTTAGGTTTCAATCCGGGAACTAGATTTCACTTTCAGAACCAGGGTCCATCATCAGACCAGCCAGAGATCTTTTTAGGCTTTATGTTCCTGATTGCACGTTTCGGTTCTTGGGGAAGCTTTAAAACGTAAGCAGGCGTGGCCGCAAATGTGTCACAGTCATAAAGTGCGTCTGCGTACTTTTGGGCACGTAAAAGCGTACTGTAAAAGCGCCACCTGTACCCACAGGGTTCGAATCCCACCTCTGCCGAGCTGCCACAGTTGGGTCCTTGAGCAAGACCCTCGAACTGTAGGACTGTATGAGTCGTGAGTCGCCCTGGATAAGGTCGTCTGCTAAGTGCCGTAAATAAAAGTCCTGGATGAGGTGCAAGACGTCTGGACTGGACTGGACCTCACCCTTGTGTTTTTTCCTTTGAAGAGCGTCATCGCGCGGTGCATTGGCCCGTGCAGGGCCGTGCCCTCTCAGGCTCTGTTGGAAGGTCTTTATTGTGCTCTGCTGTGGGTGTTGCTGGACCGGTTTGGCGAGGCTGGGCGAGGAAAGATGGAACAGAAAGCTATTTCAGGAGCATTCCTTTAGAGAGGAGCTAAACGTAACGCAGGTGAGCTGAACGAGACGAGAGGCGAAGCAGGTAACCATTCCAAAGCGTTTATTATTAGTACTCTATTCTTGTGTTTATTATTATTATTATTATTATTATTATTATTATTATTAATAGTGGATCTTATGAAGCAGCAGTATCAGAGTCAGGATCAGTTTATCAGATGACCTGAAGCAGAGCTAAAGCAGGATTATCAGCTCTCAGGTGATCTAGAATCATGCCACTGGAGCGTGAAACACAAGTGTAAACACTCTCAGATTGGAGTGAGTGTTTATTTTTGGCTTTCTGATCGATAACAGAGTTTGCACTGGTAGTTTTGCGGTTTATACAGGTATGGACTGTCAGGTGATTTCGATTCGAAATGGAACGATAAGAGAATTAGAATAGAAGAATATAGCCTAAATGTTGCTGTTCGTCCTTTAAAAATCCCCCTTTACACCCAAATGCTGTCAGCACCACGGGGGGATCCCCAAAGCGGCCTCTCCTCCCTCGGACAGATCCAGGGTTATCTGAATGTCTGAATGTGATCGGGTGGTTTGTGAGCACATTAGATGCCAGCCTGTGCCACCTGAGCGTTAATACTTGTTTTTTCGCTTATTTTCTTGATTTGTGCCGCTTTTTCCCGGCCGAGCCCGGCCGCTGCGGCTACAGCCCGCCGGCCATACTGACCCAGGTTCAAGTCCAGGCGTCATAGTGACACGAAAACCTGATTGGAGCATGGTAGCCAGGATCAGGATGGACGTGAATTCAGTTTAAAATGTAACTTGGTGCTGTTAAGGACGGAAATGAGGTCACTATAAGAGCTAAACACCTGGCACTAAGGTGAAGCATGGTGGTGGGAGCGTGACACTGGAACGTGAGCGTCTCAGAGACAGGGCGCTCCGAATCCTACAGTAAAATAACAAGCAAAATACGAAGCTAAAAAAAGCCCAGTTACGGCTGTAAAATAAAGCATGCTCATCCGTAGCCAGGTGTGAGCTAACAGTTCAGGTGATTCATGAAGGTTAAAGAGGAAGTTGTGTAAAATGGGAGGAGCCTGAGCCTGAACCTGACCGGTAATGCTGATCGGAAATCAGAGAGAGAGCAGGTAACAGAACACCTGTACGGGAATGCTCCAGGTAACTCCTTCAGTTCTTTAACTTTCAATGCTAAAGCATTCGGTGTTGTGTTTCGATGGTGTGATGATGTCACAGACGCCTGTTCTAACTCTAAAGGTCAAAACATTCTAATATCTATATAATATCATATCTGTTATTTTATTCAGTTATTAGACCTTAATGTCGTCATTTCAGTCCAGGTTTAATCTAAATGTTTAGACTTTTTTTAAATTATTATTAAATGTATAACAAATAACATTTTAAATATATGTGTATAACTGCAAAATAAACTGATCTAAAATCTCTATGTGAATTATAAAGAATTAGAGTGATATTAATAGCTAATTATCTTACAGATAAATATGAAATGTATTTATGATCATGTTTATTCTAATAAAGCCGTCATAAAATCATATGGATATATAAAATAAAAACTATGATTTTGAGGTTTTGCGTAGTAAAATAAATCCGAATGTGCCATGACGTATTTATAATATATGTAAATGTAATATCACAATAACAACCATGTTTATTTTAATATCAAATCAAATACTTCACACATTAAAAAGAGTAAATTAGTCGATTGATATGAATTATTTGTTTAATAATTAAAGTAATAATATATTTATTCCATCTTTAGATTATTATTATCGATTTTTTGATGGATTTTTTAAAAATGAAATTCTGTTTTTTTGGGGTTTTTTTGTTTTGGGGGGGGCGGGGGGGGAATCTGTGGTATGGTAGAACCGTACCCTCACCCCGTGCCATCCTGCTGTGTGCGTGTGTGTGTGTGTGTGTGTGTGTGTGTGTGTGTGTGTGCGTGTGTGTGTGTGTGTGTGTGTGTGTGTGTGT
>JAUZST010008879.1:0-13307 GCA_034779995.1 Parotocinclus haroldoi
TATATATTTAAGAATAACAATTTAAAATAATGCATACATTTTCTTGAATAGGAACTGCAATATTAAACAAAAATGTAAACTAATTGAATTGACTTGAACCCTGGAACTTCTCGAAATGAAAAATCTTGAAAGTTTGCAGGATCTCATTTATAAATGGTGGGTATGCATAAAAATCATCTTGAATGTGCAAAATTCACCTTCCACACAAATAACATTCATTATCTTCCGCTTAAAACACAGCAGCAACTCTAGGCTCTAGGGTAGGAACAACCCTAGATGGGGTGCCAATCCATCGTTGGGCACACACACACACACACACACTCACACACACTCACACACACACTCACACACACTCACACACACTCACACACACTCAGGGCCCCTTTAGAGACACCAGTTAATCTAACACGCATGTCTTTGGACTGACTGGAGGAAACCGGAGTACCCGGAGTAAACCCATGCAGACATGGGGAGGACATGCAGACTCCACAGATAAAGGGCCCAGGCCGCTCCACCCTGGGATTGAACCCAGGACCTTCTTAATTCGAGGTAGCGTTGCTACCCTCCCCGAGCCACCGTGCTGCCCCTCACAAACGTTTCAAGCAATATTTAATACTACAAATGTAATATTCTGGAGTCAGCAGGAACTAAAGAGATAATTTCAATAATTTGTTTTTGTATTAGCAGAGTAATGCGGGAATCACTGCACTCTATCTAATCTAATGCTTCATATAAAATGATGCAGTGCTGTAAAAACTGCACATAGACTACCATATTTTTTATTTTTACTGTCTACATATATTTCTGCTCCAAATAACTACTGCAGTTTAATTTCATTTCTGACTGGCATGTTAAAGTTATTATTAATCAAGGCTAAAAGGTAGTTTCAGTTCCTCTCTTTTGCAGCAACAACTCCGCTAAGCATTTCCGGTAACTGTTGAGCAGTTCCATTGTCAGCTCAGTGGAATTTTCTCTCAGTCTCAATCTTCCATTAGGAACAGCTTCAGCTCTGGGATGTTGGTGTGTTTCCTCACAACTGTTTAATGCAGATCCTTCCCCAATATTGCTTTTAATATAAGGTCAGGACCATGACTTCTCAAAACACCAGACTTGGTCGTTGTCTTGCAGGATGCGCCACATTCTCTTATGAATCAGTTCACAGAATAATGCACTGACATTTTAATTTAGAATTGCCTGGTATAATTCATAACCTATTGCACTATTAATGATTCTGCAGCAAAACCAGCCCAAACTATGAAACCACTACCACCAGGTGGCAGCGATTAGTGTGGTTGCTTCACAGCTCCAGTGTCCCCGCCTCGGAATCAGCCTGTGTGTATTTTGCATGTCCTTCCGCAGTCCGTTTTCACTCTTGTACTCCAATTCCTCCCACAGTCCAAAGATATGACTTAGAGTAACTGATTATGTTAAACTGACGTAATCTGAGTATGTATGGCTAGTTTCTAAATAACCTTCTGTCTATTCCATCTATTTAACCTTGTATCAGTCGTAAATGGATGCTGAAAGTGATATTAAATAAAACCAAATAAACAAACAACCACCACCATGCTTCTCATGTGGGAAAAAGGATCTTCTGCTGGAACGCAATGCTATCCTTTCTCCAGACATAACACTTTTCATTTAAACCAAATCAGTTCTATTTTGGTCCCATCAGTTCACAGAGCAGACTGATCCCTGTTCTTAAAATACATAAGGGTTGCCACTCACGCCTGGCTGTCCCAATGATAAAAAACACTCCAATATCACCTTAAAATTAACTGATAATGTGAAGTCTGATTAAATGTGACAATTCTGTAATACAGTTTTGTCTCACTGTGCTAATAGTCTCCTTGAAAAACAAACTATAAATACTTAAATTTAAAACTAGAGCTTGGAAACAACACATATGCTAAAGCATTGTTAATCCTGAGTGTGCACTTGCGTGGCACACTTGATATCACTTATTGTTCAGGAATGTCCATATCCTGTTACATAATAGGTTGGCTTTCATGTTTGTTCTATACATGAGCCAGTTATTTAAGGCAAAACAGGGTCCAGCGTTCACTGTGGCAAAAGCAATCAGTTGACTGACAAAATGGGAAAATACGTACTGTGTATTGCATTGTACTGGACAATGCACCAAAAGATCAAGTGCCACTGTTGGGGCCTTGAACAAGCCCTTTACCCAAAATGTCTTACATGATACAGTGCAAGACTAAGACTTTTAGATGTAAGCAACTGTGGAAAATAGCATCTTCCAAAATGGTTAAACGTAAATGATACGAGCTGCTGTTGTGCAGTCAAGATGTTTACTCCATTCTATACTATAGTATGCATCTGAAGTAAAGTATGATGCATCACAATATTACATTAATAGTCTATGTTAAAACATTTACATTTACAGTATTTAGGAGACGCCCTTATCCAGAGCGATTTACAAAAGTGCTTTAAGACATGAAAAAAAACTTAAACCGCTGCTCATGTAACTAAATAAAATGAAACAAAAGCATTCTGTTCTCACAGTATGTATGCGATGACCCCAATAGACCAGCAGTCCACTGCTTTACTGTACGGCTTTTGGGCTAACACTTCAGGAGCTGCAAAACACAACAACATGTTCATAGTTCACAACTACATCATAACAATATATACACACCGGCCATTTTATTAGGTACACCTGTTCAACTCCTTTATTGAAAATATCTAATCAGCAATTTAATGGATTTAGCCATACAGACATGGTCAAGATGACTGTTGGTATGCCAGAGATTCTCCCTGTCCCATCTCTACATAGGCATATTACATGTTTTATTTAAATGTTTTATTATATAGTGTTAATTATGTTTATTACCCAAATGAGGATGGATTTCCCTTCTGAGTCTGGTTCCTCTCGGATCTTTCCTCTTCCTTTCCACTGTCACCATTTGGTTTGCTCATTAGGGACAATAGTCACAAACAATTTGTGACTATTGTTCATGTATCAATGTACAGCTGCTGTGTGACAATGTCTATTGTAAAAAGCGTTATACAAATCAAACTGAAATGAACTGAATTGATGGTGCCTGATGGACTGGCGTATTTCAGAAACATCTGATTTACTGGGACTTTCACACAAAGTCATCTGTATGGTTTATAGGACAATGGTCAGAAAAATAGAAAATATGCAGTCCTCTGGGTAAAAATGCTTTGTTGATGAGAGGTCAGACTGGTTAAGAGGGAACAAGAACTCAAATACCCACTCCTTACAACTGTGGTAAGAAGCAGAGCATCTCTGGCCATGTTCATCGCTTTAATGACGGCAGTTCGCGAATCTCAAATCATCTCAGTCTGGTTACTTGAACATTAAAATGAGTGCATTGTACTGCAATCCTGGGTCCAGCTTGCTGATAGCCCAGTGTACCTAATAAAGTGGCCGGTGTTTGTGACTATAGTCCATTTTTTTGAATAGATTAAACTCATTACCGTCCATTAATGCAATGGGCCCATAACTTGGACCATACCTTCACTTAGACCGTTTATGAAAGCATCTCTTACCCACATAACCGGGCGTGCCACATGCAGTACTCATCACGCTGCCAGATCCCTCAATCTTCGATAGCCCGAAATCACTTATCATGATCTTCGAGTCCTCGTCCATGCTGTAATACAGCAGATTCTCTGGCTACACAAAACACACACATCCAGTCACGCTCTCTCACTGATCTAAATCTCCATGTTCATGTTCAGCCAGAGCACTTATTAGTTCAGGCACGCACGCAGATTAATTTCTACACTGCGTGTAAACAAATGAGCTCGTTAAACCCAGAGCCTAATAAGCCTAATAAGCATGACCTGAGAAACTGCACAGGAAAATCAATGTCATGTTAATTAAGTGCAGTACACACAGGTTTGCTGGATGGGCTAGGGCCGATAATGAGATTTAGACAATTAACATTTGAAGGATTATTGCAGTAAGTAATATTGTGATGATGCCAATTCAGCTAGGCGGTAGTTACCAATAGATATATAACAGCCTTATTATGACCTTCCACATTTTTACAGTCATTCAGTACATCGGCGGAATGTGTTCAAAGTCCCTCAGCACAGACCATTCGTTCAGTGCTACTCCGCATTCTTTGATTAAGGCCAACTATCGCCACACTGATCCATCCAGTTTTTGATTAACCACCTTTTACACTCTACAAAAAAGTGAATCTCACGCACCAGAGTGTCTTTCGTTTTCATACAGTGCCTCACAAAGGACACCATTAGATTAGATATGCCATTATTTTGGAAATGGTACAATGCCCATGTATAATTATTTTAGCACCTTTATTAGAATACAACCAGATAAATTGCAAGTGGTATTCAAACAAACAAACAAACAAACAAACAAAAGAACTAAACAACAGAAAAACAGCTTCTATAGGCTACTGTGTCAAGTATTTGAGACTCGTGATTGGAAAGTCCCAGCATTCCTAATTTGTTCATTGTGTACCAATAAAATTGGACGTATCTAGTTAATTAGTTTATGTGCTGTTTGAATATTGCAGAATTCAGTGTGCAGTTTTTGCTACAGTACGATAAAAAGCTAAACAATATAATATTAATAATGGAAACGACTGTGAAGGCAATGGTTATCAAAAGCTGACATAGATAAAATACAAAAAACAAAAACCTTAGGCATGTTAAATACATTTTTTTAAATGATCATTTGCATAATGTATGTAAATATTCAAATTGTTGTGTTATTCAATAATATCATGAGCTGGAATAAGACTATAAATACATAACCATCCTATATAAGCATTAACCATAATGATATCATTAATGTTATTAGTACAACAACACATGGAATATGTGATTATTAAAATACTTTGTATAATAGAAAATATTATTTATTAGATATTGTTGTTGCTGTTCTGTAACAAAGATCATTACTAAATACAAATATTAAATCAAATTATTAAATTAAGAATAGAAAAGCTTGACAGTAAACTGTATTTGTTATAATTATCTTCTAAACCTAATTAACTTAAAGTTGTTCTGATGTCCTGTTAATTGCACTGTAAGGATTGCTGCACAATTTAATTCACAACGGAATCTTATAAGATGAATCATTTTGCTATTTATTATTGCATTGCGAAAAACAAAAAAAATTCTACAACAGTAATAATATTACTATTATTGTACAGTAATAGCAAAACTTCCTATTAAATTAATCAATAAATAATTTAAGGCCTTATATGCTGATTGTGACTTCCTTTGTGACTCCTCGTCTCACCTTCAGGTCACGGTGCACAATGCCCATGTCATGCAGATACTTGACCGCATCCAGGATCTGCTGGATCAGCTTGCTGGCGTCCTTTTCTGTGTAAAATCCTTTCTCCACAATCCTGTCAAAGAGCTCGCCGCCAGACACCCTGCAATCAGAAAAAAATATGCTGTCAAAGCTGCTAACTCTCTCTCTCTCACACGCATCCACACATTTACACTTTCTCCAGACAGACTGCCTCTCAGCATGGACTTCAAAAGCCAGCTGGCAATGTCCTAACCTTCCTCCACCACCAGGAGACGCTCCATCACCTCCCTTCTCTCCTCCTACTCACGCGCACAGCACTGGTTATGACAACTTATGAATCATCCTTTATAAACATTTAGCTATGCATCTGTGCAATCTGTTTTCTAATTCAATCTGTTTTTATGTTAGTGCAAAAAAAGCAAGGGTGACCCACTGATCAAGCGAGTGAGTGCGCGCACGCGCACGCACACGCTCTCTTGAGTAAGTTCAAGTTTAATTAAATAAAGAAAAAGTGCTGAGGGTGGGTTCTGTTCTGCAGAGCATGAAGCGTTGACAGTCTATGTGTGCAAACTTAATCGCTGGCTGAGATGAAAGGCTGACACGTTCCACACCTTCTCACTCTGGTGCCTCCACCCCATCCACCACCTGTTACTCATTTCCACCCATCTATTCATCTATCTATCCTTCCACCCATCTAAAATCTGTCCTTCCATCAAACCATTCCTTATTCATTCAATCTGTCCACCTATTGCTATCTCGATCCATCTCTCCTTGCATTCCAACTATTTTTTTCTCTCATCCTCCCACTCCAAACGTGCTGAATGTTACAAATAGGACATGAAGTATACACAGTGCAGATCAGTCTTATACTGGAGAACTAAGGCACATAAACATAGTGTATGTAGCTAGTATCAATTTTGAATAAAATCTTGACATACATTAAATAATTCAATTAAATATGTAAAAGTGCATGTATTCTTTACCTTAAAGTACCTTAGTGGTCATGTGCTATCTTGGTCATTCGCTCCCTTTTAGAATTGATACTGTTCCAACTTGGTTGATGTGTTTAGAGACATTTTTTGTGTAGGTGACTTGTGTTTGTGTGTATGACTTTCCCCTTTCCCCAGTGTCTTATGTGCTGTTTGAACATAAGTATCATCATATCATTCACATACTTTATGACTAGTTCCCTAAATGGGTAGATAAATGTGGGTAGACGGTAGCATTCCACTCAAGTTTTCAGAATCAAGAAAATATTTACATTACAGTAGCTTTAAATACTGTGTCCATGCTACTGTCCAGTCAACATCCAATATCCAGTTTCACAAAAGAGTCATAGCCACACAATATGATGGCTGTAACAAGAGGTGGCTAACGTGACTGATCATTTCAACCCTCGTGTTTCATTTTTTAAATCTGTGTTTTAAATTGCATTTTCCTCATTACTTAAAAGGCAAAGGTGTACATAAAAAGGGGGAAATAGATTTGAATAGGTTTTGATTGCAAGATACAAAAGTGACTTTATAAAATGGGTATGCGAGTGTCTACAGGCAGTGCATCCCTCTGTCCATTCATTCATCAGTCTATCCATGTACTGCCCTTTCCAAAAAACTTTTTCCATCCACACAGCTGGCTAAAAATGTGTTCTACCCTGCAACCATTACTCATTTCCATTAAAGCACTATCCATCCATCTATCCCTCCAACCATTTAGTCTTCCCTCCCTTCTTACCACCTAACTATCGACCAGCTACTCTCTACACTCCTCCATTAGTCAGTTAATGGGACTGCGGTAGACTAGTGGTTAAGGACCCTGGACATGATGGACCTGTTGATCCAGTGTTCAAATCCCACATCTGCCAAGTTGCCACAGTTGGGTCCTTAAGCAAGGCTCTTAACCCACCATTGCTTGAATTGTGTAAGTCAATAAGTGGATAAGGGTTGGATAAGTGCTCTGTACAAAGATCCAGTCATCTATCCATCCATACTATTCATATTTATATACTTTACATTCTTTAATCTTTCTATCTATACACCAGTCCATTCATTCTGACGCATCTATCTCTCTTTACGTTAACCTAGCTCGCATTTTCCATCATCACTTCTGTCATGTCTCTTTACCCAGATCTCCCTGACTTATCCGAACTTCAACCAGCATTTCCCTATACTTCCAATTCTCCTTCCACCTATATCTCTTCTTTTCTCCGTTCCTCTCATTCATCCATCTGTTCAAGCAGCCAGTCATTTATTCATCCATATAGCTGTCATTCATTCTTCCAAACATCCATCAATCCATACCAAACCTTGCTGCCACCATTCATTGCTGCTATCCTTTTCATTCTCAAGCAATTAGCTTCTCTTCCTTCAAATTACCCTTTACACTCTAATTTTATCTTTACTTTTTGAACTTTAATTTCTCAGATAACCACACCTTTCCCATTTTCTTGCACCCACAACAATAAATCAATACCTCCAAATCTTTGCTCCATTCACACAGTCTTACCTACGCACTCTACGTTTTCTTCTTATGTCTCCCATTTTCCAGGCATCAGTACAGTTAGCATTCACCAAACGGTCATCTATCTGCATCTATCCCCATCAATCATTGATAGCTAACCATTCTCCATCTGTACTGCATCTACCATCCCTTTTATCCTTTCATCCAGCCATAAATTCCTATTCTCTCATTTCCTACATCCAATCCCACTCGTAGTCCTCCTCCACCTAGTCCACTCTATCCAACTGCATGTCATGCCATCTCCATACCTTCCCTCCTTTTTATCTGCTCCTCCCCATGAATGCGTACACCTATCTTACACATCACAGACACCTCCACTTTATCATTTATCTGTCCTCCACCTTTCCATCCATCATCTCTCCTGTTTTGATTTGTTTTGAAAAGTAATCTGTATTTTCATTTTAGGCTCATATTTTGTCCCCTTGCTGGTTAATTCTGTCTCTTCTCTCTCTGTTTTCCTCCCCTGGTCCTCTCTGATGACATTTCAGCTGAGTGGTGGGAAGGCACAGGTGTGGGCATACACTCCCAGTGCTGCACAGTGGGCGATCTGTGTGCACGCATGTGTGTTCTTGCGTGTGTTTATCTGCCTTTACCTTGATTTCTCAGTGGACGTGACAATAGAGAGACTCCAAGGTGCATGTGTAATTAAAGGGGGTTGACATCAGGAGAACACGGCAACATGTGACGGTCACACACACGCATGTAAACACATGGCCTCATACTTTTCAGGCTTTATGAACACTGAATGCTTGTACTTTGTGCCGAATACCGCACATGGAATTTTTATCACTCAAGACGCTCTACATGGTAACTATCTTCATCAAAAGGATGAAATGATAAAATTGTATTTTAACCACTATCACACTTTGATGAAATATTGCATGACCGAAATTGAGTACCAGAACAAAAAAGGTTCAGAAATTGAAATAAAATATCAGAATTGAGCCAAAATAAGACAAAACTCTATTTCTAAAATGTTAGAAATTAGACATAACTAAAATGACTAAAATAGCTACAACATATATACTTAGTAATTGCAACATATAAACAAAATTTACTAAATATTTCAACAAGCCATCTTAAAGTATTTTACACCCTAAATGAAATGCATATAAAACCTGAATCCAAGGGGAAAAACTAAACCTTTTTAAGTGGTAGGTGTCCCAATACTTTTGTCCATGTAGTGTAGTTATTTTATTTCATTGCAGGGATGAATTCTGGAATCTCTTGGATTCACTTGGGTCAACTCTATTTGGATTACTGTCCTATTTTTCTGTTTTGTCCCATTTCCTGACCTATAAAGGTTAGAAAAATGTTGTTTTACGAAGCCTGGAAAACGATGATTCAGACAGGAATGAAAGGTTTAGCCTAGCGGCTCGCACAAGCTGAAATCTAGCAAATGTTGCCTCAAATGTAACAGCATTTTAATGTGTGGCAAATATTACATGGAGGTTTGAAGTTTAAGCCAGAAGCTTACTCAAACACTAATCTGTCTACCATTTTATCCACATTAATACGCATTGCTTTCAAAATAAAAATAGACGGTGAGCAAACAAATCGGGTGTTTTTTAGCCAAACTGATGGAAGAGGGAGAGATTTACAAGAGAAAATTACAATTTGAGAAGCTAGTGAGCCAAATAGTTGGTTGGCCCACTTTTGAAAACGGCAAGGCATAGGGGCTGAACCCCATCAGTCCCTACTTACAGTGGTCTGAGGAGAGACAAATCGCAAACTGGCAACCAAGGCTCATTGATGGACAAAGAGCTACTGTGGCACAAGTCACAGAAATGTTTAATAATGGAAGGAATGTGTCACAACACAGTGTATTACACCCACGGAGTATGGGGTCATGTAACCCCTGACCACTGCAGAAAGTCATCTGATGCTAACTCCTATGTGCCAGATACCACAGGACAACTTTAAAGGTCTTTTACATGGGCCAAAGTTTTGGTCACATGCAAGGAACAATCACATTTGTTGGGTTATCATTTTTCACACATTATGAAGTTCTCAACTTTATCGACTTAAAAGTACAGTCTGTGATGAAATAGCACAATAGTGAAAATAAGAAAGATCTACCTTCACTCTACAGGTGTGTGATATTGAAAGCAGATACTATCTCAGGATTTTGTGGGATTTTATCAATAATAATAATTAGACAATATTTTGGCACGGTTACCTGTTAAACGGCATGTTACTGTGAAACGATCTCTCTAAACACCCCAGTATTGGCACAGTGTCTTTCATGACATAACTGCAAAAAGCGTTTGTTATGTCTTTGTTTTTTTTTTTTGGCGTTTTTGCAGAACGATTTCACAAAGGTTTGCAGTGTGTGTCGTTATGCTGGTACCTTAAATTGTTTTAGCCTGTTTTAGACAGCTGACTCCCAAAGTTTGTAATCTTCATATTCTGCATGGTGGTTAGTTCGAAGATAGCAAAATAAGAAATAAGAAAGTTGTCAAACTGTCTTCAATGGCAACCAATTTCCAACATAGTTTGCAGACTGACTTCTTTCACGCAACATATGTCCTTTTAAAGGCAAACCACCTTTAAAAACAAAGTGAGGCTGGTGGTGTCTGTATTTTGCACTTTTTCGGTAAATCGCTAGCTTGGTCTGTTGCGCTTAGCACTCAATGCATATGCACAATAGCCTATCCTACCTGGCTGCATGCTCTAGTGATTACAAACTGTACATAAACGTGAACCCAAGTCAGTGACATAAACAACAAGGTCAGCTCGCACACTGTTAAAACAACAATTAAGATATCTTAATATGATAATACTGATATTTAAACTTCATGTTAAAAAAATAAAGCCTGCATGTGGATATTTTTAAAGTTTCAAAGATTTGCAAACTTTCTTCAGGAAGACCTTAATTTGATTGCCATATATCTGTGAACTAAACAGTTCTTATCTTCTATCTTTATCTTGAATGCTTTAGCAAAAAAGCACTCGACCCTGAAAAGCATTTTGACCATGTTTTTTGACAAACGCCAACCCGCTCCAGTTCTGTCTTTTGTGAAAAATGCAGTCACGATTCTGAACTAAAAAGTGGTCTGAAATAGGGGGCTAAAAGAAGCAACTGAACTAGATCATGAGCCACTCAGAAATGCTCCTGTTCTCTATTCAAGCCAGAGACATGACTTACAGCTGCATGACGAGATAGAGGTGTGATTTGCTCTCATAGATGTCCTCCAAAGAAACAATGTTGGCATGTTTGATCCTAGATAAAGACAGAAAAAGAAAAACATAAGTACAGGTTGCTTATCGTATAATGACATTGTATAGTTAATCTATAATTATTGTATTAAGCAGCAATGCATAAAATTCAAACAGAATGATGAAATGTTTTTATTCTATTAAATAATACTATGCTGCTCATAAAAATTAGGGGATACAGTGTTCCCTCGTTTATGGCGGGGTTACGTTCCAGGACCACCTGTGATAAACGAAAATCAGCAAAGTAGGGACGCTATATTTGTTTAAGTATCTATACACTATTTTAGCCATAGAACTAAGTAAATACGCAATTATAGTGTTTTTAACTGTTGAATAATCAAGCTTTTATATTATTATATAATATATATGATTATTGAATAATCAATTACTTAACACTCCATACATCACTCTCGTATCACACATGCTCCGTCCGTACCGAGCTTACAGCACCTCATATCCTACACACCGAGTATAAACAACAGCTATTTACTGTAAATACTGTAGGTGTAAACCGCAAAGTGGCGAGGGAACACTGTATTTTTATACACCGTATCACCGCAAAAGTAGCTTAACGTAGGGACAATACTGTTTGGTGTCGCTTGATACGACCCTCCCATCTCCCACCCTGAGGAGCACGGAGACTCAGGATCCTCCAGTGAGGCAGAATAGATATATGAATATAGAGCGACCTGAATTTTAAAGATGATGGTGAACACTCCTGGGTTTATGAATGCCAAGAGTAATGGTGAATTAACATCACTGCTGGGCTGTACATGGCACTGGGGTGCCTTTTGGACTTGATGAACTCCAGTGGTGTCAGGGACTGCACAGACATACTTGGTTGTGTCCGAGGGTGAGAAGGTCGCACAGGTGTCATCTCCCCACCACTGCCACAGTTGCCCCTTTGGCTATTTGAAGCACCAGCCAAGATGCAGTGTGGACACAGCGGACGTCTGGGCTGTTCCTCCATGTGGATTCACTCACACTGTAGAGGTCTGCTGCCTGTGTGTGAAAAGAAACAGTCAGTGGCTGTAAGATGAGTGGAAGCACTTGCTGACCCGTGGTCCATTTCCTTTAGTGGGGCCATACACATGGCAGGATATGAGGACTAGGGAATTAAACATGACAACCTGGTAGAAAATGTGTTTGTTCGTGATCAGTAAATTGATTATGAAGACTGATAGTGACAGGATTTGATCTGTCACATGATCTGATATCTGTACATCGTCCTGCAGGTATAGACCTGATCGCAGCCTTTTACGGGTGCCTATACGCCGGCTGTGTGCCCATCACCGTGCGCCCACCGCACCCTCAGAATATCGCCACCACCCTGCCCACTGTGAAGATGATTGTGGAGGTGAGTGAAGTGAAACAAGCCACCCTGTAGCGTTTTTCATTTTCTGTTAAGGCTCTCATGGACTGAACCTCAGCAAGCATATATTTAGTGACTTGTTTACATGTATCAGAGGAGTTCTAGCTGGCTGTAGCTTTGTGATGTTGGAGATCTTCTTGTGTTCTTGGTCACGTCTAGGTAAGTCGGTCGGCCTGTGTGATGACCACGCAGGCCATAAGCAAGCTGCTGAAGTCGAAGGAAGCGTCTGCCGCAGTGGATGTTAGGATGTGGCCTCCGGTCCTGGATACAGGTGGGCAGGTTGAGAGATTCACACAGCATGATCCAGCATGCTTTGATTGCTAGAGTCTGGCTGCATGTATCAAGGGATCTTGAATTATTTCTGATAAAACAAGGCAATTGATCTAGGCTACGCTGCTGTTTGTACAGAAAAGTGTTTTTTCACGTAAAATGTAATTCATTCTTTTGATTCATATATTTCTATGTTAATGAAACCCAATTTTTTTAAAAGCTTCTTTAAATGTTATGTTTGTACATTAAAAAGAGCAGCATTCAAAGTTGCCAGATCATCTGGGTTCTGGTCCTGGTGATGTCATGTTGCCTGGATTCACATGGAATCACCCCTGGTGCTGCAATAGCGCCCCGTTACCCAGCACTGAGATGGACTGGTGTACCCATCCAGAGCACACTCATGCCTGCATGTTTCTTCTCAGAAGCCAGATGTTCACACAACCCTGACCAGAACACGCCAAATCTAACAAACTCCCTATGGGTTTGATGTCAGAATATTTCTACAGTCCATCAGACAAATACATACAGACTTTGTGGCTTTTTTCTGCATTAGTCAGTACTAACTGGATGGATCGGATTAACCGTACAGTCGCGGCCGACTCTCGGTCACTTGATGGATCCTGGATCTCCACACATTTCTGTCTTTCA
>JAUZST010008880.1:0-13307 GCA_034779995.1 Parotocinclus haroldoi
CAGGTCAAAGAGGCATAACCCCTGCATGTGCCCAGTTGTCACTGAAAAATATTTGTAATGCTTTTTGGTTGTCATTCATTTTGGGTGGCTTGTGCTTTGTTACTATTGTCTACTTTTTAGGCTTCTGTCTAGTCAAGCTTGGGGAGTTCCTGAAGTGGTATCCCGTAATCTTATTGACTCCTTTAATGTCCCCTGGGAAATGGGAAGCTCCCTGCCATCTGTGCTCTATTGACAGTGTAAGATGAGCAGAATATTAAATTGCTTTTAGATCTACATTTGGTCATTTGGCGGAAGCTCTTATTAAGTGGGATTTGCAGCTGATACAATATTGTAGTCCAAGATATTGAGGGTTAAGGACCTTTGTGCAAGGAACCGAGGTGGCAGAAGTTTTATACATGTATACATGTACCTTAACCACTGTTCCACCACAGTCCCAGATCTAAACAACTCTACAATATGTCATTTTAACATTCACTTTTCTGTCTTGTCAGCAGCAAACTAAATATTTTGCATGTGCAATATAACCTGTGTAGTCAACACTGTATCTATATTTCTCTGTATGGGAATTGTGGAGGCCACAGGCTTCCCTTATACCCCAAGCATTAAGCAAGAGACCACATGCTATTAATAGATCATTCTTCCTGTTCCTCTTTCTTCTTGCTGTACTTTTTACTTAAGCTTCAAGCCCCAGTTTAGGTTTGATGCAATTAATGCAACTATTAATTCTGCTTGTAGATGTGCTAATACACTCAATGGCCACTTTATTAGACACACCTTGCTGGTACCAAGTTGGAAGTGCTTTTTTTCCTTTAGCACAGCCTCAATTATTTGTGACATAAATGTAACAAGGTGCTGGAAACATTTCTCAGACTTTTTGGTCGGTAGTCAAGTGATGGCATCAAACAGTTGCTGCAGATTATTTGGCTGCACATCCATGATGAGCTCCTAATCCATAACTTCCCAACGGTGCTCTGTTGGATTGAGATCTGGTGACAGTGCTTGGCATTTGAGTACAAAGAAATCACTGTCATGTTCAGCAAACCAGTTTGAGATTTGAGCTTTGTGATAGGGCATGTAGACTATGGGTACACTGTGATCATAAAGTGATAGACATGGTGAGCAACAAAACTCAATTAGGCTGTTCTGTTTCACTGATGCTCAGTTGGTAGTAAGGGGTCCAAAATGTTACAAGAAAATATCACCCACAGCATTGCTCCATCAGCAACTTGAACCATTGACACAAGCCACAATGGAGCCATGTCTTCATGTTGTTTATGTCAAATTCTGACCCTAACTTCCTAATTTAAATTGAAATGAATCAGTCAGGAAACGTTTTCCAATCTTTTGTTGTCTAATTTTGCCGAGCCTGTTTGTAGACTGTTGTTAGCTGTTAGAGATTGCACCCAATGTAGCCCATAGTCTTCTGCTGCTGTAGCCCATCTGGTTTGAGTTTGAAATGTTGTGAATTCAAAGATGCTCTCCTGCATACCTTTGATGTAACAAGTGTTTATTTGAGTTACTGTTGGTTTAGTATCTGAACGAAAAAGTCTGGACATTCTCCTCTGACCTCTGGCATCAATAAGGCTTTTTCACTGGATATTTTCTCTTTTTGGACCATTCTCTGTGAGATGGCTGTGCTTGCAAATCGAGGTAGAGCAGAAGTTTCTAAAATACACAGACCAGCCATATTTTATTTTGAAATATCCCCTAATTTTTGTGAGCAGTATATATTTGCTCTAACTAACCATTGAAAATCTGTATCTATTATTATGGCCAGTGAGTGTATGTACATACTAAATGACAAAGCTGGAAGAGGGAAGTAAACATAAATACGTTACCATTTATCTCTGACTGAATGTACTTAATGTTGGTAAAATGTTGGTCGAGTAATAACAGTCTGAGAAAGGAGGTCATCAATTGGTTGAATTATTTTATTTTTTTTGAATTATTATTAAGTTAAAACGAACATTCATGTGTGCCACACACACACACTTATTTTCAGGTTTTTTACATTGGGTAATTCTCTTTTCTTCAGTCAAGGTGTATTACGATGCACAGCATGTACACACAAAGTAACGTGCAATAGCTATTGTTTTTCCATCAGATTGTTACCAGATTACAATCAGACAAATATTTTTATATTTTCTCAGTTTCCTCTGATTCTGAATTACACAGTGATCACATGCATTACAAAACATGCATTGTGTATAATTTTAAAACAAATTGAATTTAGCATTTCAGATTATGGTTCTGACACTCGTGCAGGTTTTGTGTTGTATCCTAGATTTGCTCAAGTCTTGCTGATTGCTTCTTGATCCATTTAAGGGATTTGAGCCTTTGCATGTTTATATTATGTCAGCTTTGTCTTCTTTTCCAAGTATTTGGGCATGTTTTGCATTAAGCCCTAATTCTCAGTCAGTATAAAATATAGTACTTTGAAAAAGTGTTCGGCCACCATTAGAGTTGTTGTTTTAACAATGGTATAATAACCATATGCTGTTGAGGAATGGACCCAAAATTTCAGACTTGAATGATGAACCCCACAGCAATCTTTTCCACTGCTTCTTTACTAGTGTTTGTGAGCTTTAGCTCATCTTGGCTTTTTCACCATGTTTCCCTTTGAAAAAAAGTGGTTTCTTTGCCTTATATAAAAACAATCCCTGAAGCATCTACAGTCTGTAAAAGAGTGATCTTGGCTATTGGTTCAGGTTCAAGATCAGGTCAAACTAACTACTTGCCCTGTTAATTACTGCATATGTTTTCTGTATTTTCTGTGAATGAGAAATAATGATATATGGTTATTATATCATTACTAAAACTAACCTAATCTAATGGTCCCCTGAGACTTTTGCATAGTACTGTAGATGGAGTAACATTGCTGCATTATGCTTTATTCTATTCACTCTCTTAGGTAGTCTCCAGAGTATTTAAACGCACCTAAAGCTGAAGGAGTAAATGTGTTCAAGGTGAAAGACACCAGTTGTTGCTGTTTGCAGCGTTGTACCTGTTCTGCTTCCACTTTTTGCCAAACAAGTGGTAAATATTGAACCTTTTAACCTTATGCATTTCCGTTGATCGTGTGGATCAAAGCAGATGAATCACGCTTACCCCTGCATCTTTAATAATGGCTTTGTGTAAAATGATAAGCATGGTGTTATAGGCCTTTGTCTGACCTTCGATCTGGAGGCTCTTTTAAACAAACCATCAGAAGAGAGCTCCTGCAGTTAAAGACATGTCCTGCGTTACAGCGAGAGCGTGACATTCTGTTTATATTCTCTGCATGCTCGATGTGATCTGTGAATGGAACATATTTAAATGTACCTGATTTAAAACTGAAACTTGTAAAACCGTAATTATATATTCACGTACAATATTATATTCAATCGTATAATTGAGAAGGTCCTGAGTTTAATCCCAGGTGGAGCTGTTTGGGCACTTTCTGTCTGGAGTCATGTTCTCACTGTGTTCCTTTCGCAATAAGAATACATGCATGTTAGGTAAACTAGGAGGAGTGACAGCAAGTACGAGTGTGTGAGTGTATATACGATGTCCCTGTCTTGTGACATATGCTACCGGTTAGACAAATAAGAAAGTGAATGATTTAGCCTTATTAGGAATGTCTTTAGTTTATTACTATTCTCTTTGCAATTCTGAGGACCTCAGAAAGAGTTGTTGATAATCATCATAATGAAACGGTTACAAAACCATCACTTGAGAGTTTGAGACAGATTGAGTGAAATTAGAATTTCACATTGTCCATGTTAATGTTCATCAGTCCTCAATATGGAGAACACTGAGCTGTGCATGGTAGGGTTGCAAGGAGAAAGCCACCGCTCTGCTAAAATAACATTGCCGATCATGTGCCACATGGACTATCCAGAAGGCTATTGGAATTTATTTACACAACATTTATTGAATGAATGCAGCCAAAATAGAGCTTTATAGTCTAGGACAGCTTGCCACCATGGATTGAACAACATATTCTGAATTATATCAGCAAATTCTAAACAACAATATCAGGACATCCGTCTGTGAACTGAATCTAAAGAGTCAGTCATGCAGCAAACCAAGCAATGGTTAAAGAAATCTAAAGCATATTACATACTGTTGCCACTCACAGATAACTATTAGTGGATTCATTTCCACAATAAATACATGACTATGTATAATATGTTTGTCCCATTTGTTTAATTGGGTTCTGCTTATCTACTGAGACATATCCCTTTATGTTTTATAGGAACGTGGAACATTTTAACGGGTTCACAAAAACCAAAAAGGACAACTGTGTGTTTCATTGGAAAAGAATTAGAAAACTTGCCAACAAGGCTTGTGAGTCCTGAATGTTCTTATGTGGAAATGTTCCATAACACAACCCTTGTTTAGACAGAACAGAGACCACATGCCTCCTGGGAACGCTTCCCAAAAAAGAGTGTAAGTGATTTTGAACTTGGTACGCAGTCAACATTAAGATACCATAAAGGAATTTCCAAATGTCATCTTGTACAGTACAGCTGAGCAACATCACATTGTTTGGAACTATTGGAGGCATGAACAGTGTGTGGCTTCTGGGCTTTTCTCAAAATTACTCCAACCATAAAAGAGACAGTACTGCTACTGGTCTTGCTATTGTTGATTTCTGCATCTGTAATCACTGTTTCTTGGCTAAAAAAAAGAAGTTTGTAGATATTACTGTAAGAACATTAGAAGGTCCATCCTGTATGTGCTCAGATGTTAAATATGATTGGATTATTAGTTATATTCATAAGGCTAGTGTTTAATGGCTTTTGTTGTTTGCTTTGTGTAGGTGATAGACCTAAATCATAGTTCACCTTAAGCAGTGCAATTTTAGATCTCAGAAGAGCTCTACTTGACCACATTTCAGAACTAATTTTAAGGAAGGGTAACGGTAGCTGCAGAAGAATAAGTGCCCCGATTTGACTGATGCATGAAGTCGGCTAATGTATACATTTTCCAGTTTAAGCAGATAGCAGACAGTGCTTTGGACTTTTAATTCAGTTTATCGAATGGTTTTCCTTTTTAATCTAATTAACTGGTTCACACCACAGTAATGTATTGATTAATTCCTAACAGTGATAGAGTTTAGAGCTACATACACAATCACTTTATGACCTCTTCCTTGTTCCTACACCTATTGTCCATTTGATCATTTCCTACAATTAGAGACTGTAGTTCATCTGTTTCTTTACATACACATAGTTCCCTTTTACTTTGTTCTGTAATGGTCATAACCCACACAGGGCCAGCACAAATTAGATACTATTTGGATGGTGGATCATTGTCAGCACTGCAGTGGAACAGATGTGATGGTGGTGTGTTACTGTTTGTTGTACTGGTATGAGTGGATCAGACACAGCACTGCTGCTTGAATTGTTAAACACCTGTGTCACTGCTGAACTGAAAACAGTCCACCAGGAAAAAGTATCCGACCACCAGCATCCTGTAGGCAGCATCCTGTGAGCACTGATGAGGGATTAGAGGATGACTAAGAAACTTTCAGCAGCACTACTGTGCCTGATCCAGTTGTGCCAGTACAACGCACACTGGCGCACAATCACCATGTCAGTGTCCCTACAGTGTTGAGAATGATCCACCACTCAAATAGTAGCTTATCTGTGGAGACCCTGAACATTACAGAACAGAGTAAGGGAGTCTAAGAAAATATGTAGAGAAAAAGATGGCCAGTGAGTGCAGAAGATGTGTGTAATAAAGTGATTTGGTAGGTGTATGTGAGGTCATTTCAACATAACAGACAAATACATTGACAATAAACAAATATTTTGAGAACTTTCAGAGGAGCTAGAATAATAATGGCAAAAAGATTTAAAAAAAGGCTGTGCGCAGAGATGTTTGTAGTCTGTGTTTAATGTGAGACTAGATATTCTAGAGTTCTTGATAATTTTTTTTTGATCAGAGGTGTTGTTCAGACCATTAAAAGCTTTTGTTATTTTTGCAATTTTCAGTTCACTTTCATTCATCCTTATTATTTTCCTGATTTTTAAACATTTAGTTAACTTTGCTTTGGAGTTTGATTCACTTTTGTGAGATCCAAACATTATTTAAGAGATGAGGATAGACTTAATGATACTTGTGTAAATATGGACCAAAGGCCTCTGGCAGGCTAACTTTCTTTAGCTGCCTCAGATAAAACACCCTCTTTTGAGCCTTCCTGGTTGTGGAGACCATGACTTTTGGTCAGTGGAAATGGGAGTACCAACTTGATTGCACGGTGTTGATGTTAGTGGGAGGTGGAGGATTACATCTGAAGTCCCATTTTGTGTGTCATTGTATTAAACCTTAAATGAATATTAATCCTTTACAGTATGTACTTGCTTGGGGACAGCTTGAGGTTTATATCGTGATGTAATCAAAGCGTCATTATATATTATTCATCATATTATTCATAAAATGTCTGCCCATCTGACAAATTAAGAAAATGGGTTGGCAAAGAATAAACAGGCTGACTGTACAAAGTAAGCAGGCGTGTGTTTGTGGATGAGATTAAGTCAGGTCAGAGTGGTAATTGGGTACTTGCCCACAGGTGGCTCTGTAGGTAAATGTGAGGGTGTTACAATCATTAGGGCAGGGCCCAGGAGGCCAGTTTAAGACTGAAATGTAGGTGTTAATGATGTAAACATGTTGCAGTGTCACATGCTTTCTGTTTATTATCCCATCTAATGCTGTTTGCAATTTTTGAACACCAGATGGCATAATCATACCTCATGCTTCCGTACGCATTTAAAACGTTTCAATTATTAGGGTATCAGCAGACTAAACATATTTTTAGTATAAACGTAATAATGTACAGTTAATTAAACATATAATGTATAAAGCATTTTGAGTTACACTTCAGGCATCGGAATATGTTTATTTATTTCACAAACCTCTGTCAAGTATTTTATTTTTTTATGTATTTCTAGGTATTTTAGCTAATTCTGTATTTTTGGCATGTATGCAGCAGAATGTGTTTTGTTGATATTTTTTACATTTGTCATGCTTTGACAAAGTCAGGTCAAAGTCAAATTTATTTATATAGAGACTGTGAGACTGGTTATTATTGATGAGGATGTCTGTTCAGTCACGTTAGACTTTTATTTTTAAATCACAATTATTTATATGGCAACTAATCCTCAGCTAAAGTTTTCATAATTGTGACAGGCCTATCCCTACTGAACAGTAGTCCATTGTTGTGAATATAAGATTATATATTCACCACAGTGCATTAACTGTTAAGTTTACTAATTGGAGTCCAGTAGCGAATGCATTAGTTGATTGGTTGAACTATGAAGCATGAACTATAATTTCAGCATGATATAGTGAATAGTTTCTTGGCTATTCATGAGGGATTCCAATGTAGCAGGTTATCAAACTTGACACCCAGGCTCTTCACCAGAGAGGATGGTGTAACTGAAGTGTTTCATATGGCTACTTTATGGATGGATGTGTACAGTTCCTATTAAAGGTTCTTCAGTTTATCTACCTGGTAGGATTCAGTTTTGTCAGGATATGATTATTAGTAAATCATCTGTATTTGTGAAATACAGGTCCATATTTTAACATTGTACTGTGTGTCAAACACGGGGCAAAGAAGTACTGGAAATCCAGAGCAGAAGACACTTTGTTTGGCATGAAGTCAAAAATTGGACAGGAATTGTATGAGTTGTTAAATAGATTTAGGGCTATTCTTGATATGCCCCAAATTTTCATGCTGTTGAGTAAATCCAGGTGAGTCCATATGCTAGTGATTCCAAAGTTGGCTGACATTAGACTTAACACAGCAGATGCATTTTCTAAGTTGTAAAGAAATCATGGGAAAAAGTAATGAGTGTGGTCAAGCTCTATAAAGTTATCTTCTTGCAGTGTGTTAGCTGTTAGTGGGAACTCAAATCAAGAAGACAGCATTTGTTCATAAGGAAATCAACAAGCTTCAATTCAAAATCACCAATTACCAAAGATATGGTTGTCAACTTCCAGACACTGCAGAGCAGAAGAGTGTGTTATGTGGTTTGTAAATTAACACAGTCCACAAGAATGTAGGAGTTACAAGAGTAATGCAATGGCAAGACAGTGTTCGAGTAACAGGAAATACAGCATGGTAAATAACAGTAAGGTCAGTGGCTGCTAATCCATAAAGATATTTATAGCCAGGAGAAGATCATAGTGTTACATTTAAGAAGGCGTCGGTGCAAAGTTTTACTTAAAAAAAGGATCAGAATTAAGCATGCAGATTTTGCTTTTATCAGGGACAAGAATTTCATAATGCAGTGCTTATTATGTGAATAGTTTTATATATTTATTGACAAAAAATATCTCACCAAGAAGGAGTTGAATCTTGATGTTTGTGGATGTAATAATTACAATTAAAATGATGCTCTAGTATCTTGTTTGGCCTCCTCTAGCCTGGATATGATATGAGATACGGTTGGGCACTGGAGGCAAACAGGTTTTCTATGGGTATACTGTGGCAGATTTGCCCACAGATGGGCCTGTAGATCCCTGATTCATCACAACAGCCGTTGGGACAGTGTGTTGCACAGCAAAGGCAGGATTAAAGAGCTTAAAATGAGGCCTCCATTCTTGAACCTGACCACCATCAGATACCAGACAGAACCTGGATCAATTGCTAAAGACAATATGGTTCCAGTCCATAGCAGTACAGGTTTCTTATTCTCGACACCACTACAAATAAAGGTGATAGTGGCTGGTTGTCAGTGGCAGGTCACGTATTGGGTGCCATGACAACAAATTCCATCTGCGAAATGTGTGGAAATGGTCCGGTTAGAGACAGGGGTGTGTAAAGAAGGTGCCACCTGTGTCTGGATGGTGGAAAACAAAACTGTGGGTGCTTGTTGGCGCAATCAAACAATCCTCCCTACTGGTGGTCTGTCTGGGCTGGCCAGAGCATGTTCGCTATTTGTGCATGCCCTCAAGGAATCACTGCTCATAACACCTCCCAGCAGCTACTTCAGAACCACTAAGATGGTAGGCAGCTCGTCAAAATGACCAACCTGCTTCTCTCAGTCATATAATGCGCCCCCTCTTAAAGTCTGTCAACTGGGCAAAATTTCTTCGAGTGCATCGAAGAGGTTTGTCTAAAAGTCAGTGATCTTTCATCAAGAGGTAAACTACCCAAAAGTATTATAGCGCAGCAGGGAAAACATCTTTTGCACCCTCTTGTGGCAAGACCCGGTCTCTAATTAGATTACACCTATAATCATAGTTGCTGCAGATTTCATTTCATTTCATTTATTTGTTTATGTGTCTATGTTCATTAATCAACAGTTATTCTAAAAAGGGCCCTAGTGAGTGAGTATGTGTATGACTGTGTGTGCAATATTTAGCATTTTAATGTAGCTGTGCTGCTAACAAAAATTAGTAATGAAATGTACCCTAAGTTACTAAGAACATCATTTTGGACATTATGCAGCTCACTGATGTTTGTTTGCACTTTACCATTTCTTTCATTTCTGTAGGTTATGCGTTCAGAGATGCCAAGTGCTAACTGACCACTATCTGTCTGTGTGTGCGGGCTAAAGAACTGCCCTCTTTGGTCAGCCGTGTGTGGGCGCTGCCCTATGGCTCGTACACCTGACGTGTGAAAATCAGCCAAGCTGGACACCACAGCTTTGCTCCCAACTGCCTCCACCTCTGCCGTAAACCTGCCCCAGTCCGTCAGCCCTCTCACCTCACTGCCACAGAGCCAACATCCACAATCCCCTGCAAACCCGAACTCCACTCTACTTGAGGAGCAGTATGTAAGTGAGGAAGCACCCAACCAAGAGAATGCACATTGCAGAGATGCAGAAACTATTACAGGTGAGAGAAAATGATTATATTATATTATAATCGTTGTTAGATTGGTCAGTTTATGTACATGCTTTTCTGCAATTTAGAGAGTGGTTATTGTAGTTACCTTTTGAGTACTAAAGTGGTTTCATAATGGGTTCATAATGATTCCTTAACGCGAACATGACACGTCATGATGTGATAGCGTTCTTGGCTTGTGATTTTGCTTGTCCAGGTAAGTGTACAGGTATGCACTGTTTAACATCCATTCTATCAATGGCTAAGGTCTTAAGAATTATAATAGGAAATAATAATCTGTCTCATATATGTAATTATCTAATTCTGACAAGCAAACCATTGCAATACCTGCTGACAGAAATGACAATTAGGGCCTTGAAGGTGGAAAACATTCCTCTCTTTTTCATTTTTAAGTGTTTTAAATTAAAATTAGGTGTAACATTTACTGTATTGTTCAGTTCTGTATAAACATTTCCATATTGTGCTTTAATTAATATTATTATTTAAAATAAAACATTATGTGCAAAGTATATAAACTATATGTTTAGGGTAATGTCCAGTCAGTGTCCTTTTTCACAGAATGCTAAATGCAGCATTTATATAACGAAGTGTTATTAAGGGGGCCGTTGTCCCTGGAAAGGATGCAAATATGAATGGTAACAACAAATGATATTGTAATGACACTGTAGAGGAAGAAATATGTAAATACCCTCCAGGCCTTCTTTAAGAACTTTGACTCTACTTATACTTTTCCAGTACTGTCCCTGCTTTTCTGATGTGGGCTTCAATGTTGCACAAAAGCACCATGCTCCCACATTACAATAACCCTATTTGAAATCCACTGGACAAGTCATTTTGATGTTACCATAAGGATTACTCTGTACGTTGTGTTTCTTAAACAGAGAAATGTAGCGACACTTTGAGTGGGGAAATTCGGATCCTTCTGTAAGAAAATGAACAGTGAGCAGGCCACTTGGTATCAGTTTTCGGTTATCTACTATGAACAGGAAATGCGTGTGCATCTAACTTTCTTGATAGGCACTTTGTTAAACTTGTGACTAGATTATTTGGAGAAACTGTTGTTCTGCTGACGGCCTGATTAAATCTCCTGCCATAACCTGTCCTGGAGCCACTTCAGATGTTCAAAACAGCTTGCACGACAGTATTGTTGTGGCATAAGGAATGTTGCTGATGAAATGATGCAGATGTCTCTATAGGATCTGCGCAGCGGTGTTGAGGTGCATTCCAGGAATATTGCCGACTGTATGTCACTGCATTCATTTTTGGTGTGTCAACTGCATTACAAGAGTGCTCAGTCTCACATCCTCAGTTCACACTGCACGTCCAGGATACATGCAAGAAGAGATATCATTTTTGATTAGAGTACATTAGAGTGCATTGCACATTTGGGAAATTACTAAATTTAAATAAAATTACAAAATGTAATCAAATATCCTTATTTTCATGAATGCCATTTTACAAAAGGCATAGACTTCATGGGTTTTTAAAGAAAAGTGACCCACCTTTTACAGGAGTCATTAAATAACCATCATAAATTTCAAAGAGAGCTACAACGCACACCATTATGGTTGAATGTCAGACTACACCATACATAGAGTTTCACATCCTTCTACAGACATGCGTGTCCCCTGATGCTCCCACTTGCGTATTTCGTATTTTGCTCTACGAATCTGAACTGTATGGTAGAGTGACCAGACAGCTTTGCACACTGAAATACCTATTAAATCAATCAATCAAACAAACAAACAAAAAACCCTCAAACTGTGAGAAACAACATTCTCTGGGCTGATAAAACCAAGATTGAGCAGACAACTTGTCAAAGCCTGTAGAGACATCTTAAGACGCAGTGGAAGCTGGGTATGAAATACAATATTTCTGACACCACTAGAAGGCAACATGAGCACAAACCTGTCACTAGACAGTGTGGCTTTTGTTGTGTTTAATGTCCTACTCAAGTTATACTTCATAATATGACGTCTGCTGTAAGGTTAAGCAGTCTGTTTTGTGTTCAGATGATTTGTTGAAAGTGTGAATTATTTGGTAGGTTCGGATTTTTTAGGATACTTTTTTTTTCGGATACTTGCACAATAAATCTAAACCTTCTACGCAACCCAAAGTAACAACACATTGTAAGCCATAACTGTACAGATTGGATGCTGCCATGACATATTGCTATATTGCATTGATCCAGATTGGTGCAATTGCAGAAATGGGGTTGTTTGGGTTCTCACACAGTTCATTCATTTGTTCAAATGACTTAAAAGAAGTTTGATCAAAGCTCTTTCTTAATCATGGGTGTAGTGTACTAAGGTGAATTGGGTAACCTAATGGTTTCTTGACTGCATTGTTTTTTCAGTTTGTATTAAATATTGCATGAGCTATTTATTGTGTTACCACATATATTTCTGATAATGAAAACCGCAATTAATACCAATAGGATATACATTTTTTGGAAGAAACTATTCTTTTGGCTTTGGGGCAAAATGTGGATTTTCTCGGCTTTCGATCTGAAAGAAGATATTACAAGATACTTTATTTATACATTTAATTCAAACAGCTATACTGAAATGTGATGATCCGTATCATCTTTGCATGATTTCACAATATTACAAAAGGCATTATGTGATAATACTGAATGCTTCGCTTTCTCTTGTCTTCAAATGCTGCGGTAAATGCTTAATAGGGTTTAGGTCAGGTGACAGTCAGCACTCATTAAATGTTTTTTGTTCTTCATGTGTAATTTGGGTCATTGTCCTTCTGCAGTATGAGTATTTGGTTCTATATATGCTCAGTGACAAATGACTCATCAGGAGTTATTTGTTGGAATCGAAGAAAACTTTATAGGAGTGACTGTAATGGTGATGTAAGTGATTACAAAGGATATGTTTATTGGGGGAAAAAGTACAACTGAAAATAGGTTATAGTACCCTGTTGGTATCCTGTGGCTCATTTGCCCACAGCTGTTGCAACTGGGCCTGTAGATCCTGCACACTCATAGGTTACTAAAACTGGGGTCCCAGCTGGTCACATAAATGCTCGGTTGGTGATAGGTCTGGTGAGCAGACAAGCCAATGAAGTTGCAGTCTGGTGTAGACATTCCTGGGATGAGGAATGATGTAAGAGATGATTATCTTTTTGCAAAATCTTAGGTGGAAGACCTGACATGGGAGACAACAGGATGTCCTGTGCATATTGCTGATTTGTTAGTGTCTGTTGTATCACTACTAGGGGTTTAACAACTGTCATATGTGATGGTACAACATATCATTGTATCGTGGTTGATATGTTATGAATGGATCAGACGCAGCAGTGCTGCTGGAGATACTGTGTTGACATTGACATTAGGGGTGGGCGATATGGCCCTAAAATATTATCACAATATTTTAGAGTACTTTTGCGATAACGATATATTTGGCGATATATTTCAACAGCACACAATTGCAACAAAATATATTTTATACTTT
>JAUZST010008881.1:0-38457 GCA_034779995.1 Parotocinclus haroldoi
TGTGTGTGTGTGTGTGTGTGTGTGTGTGTGTGTGTGTGTGTGTGTGTGTGTGTGTGTGTGTGTGTGTGTAAATGTCTTTAAAGGCAGCAGGGCATGCAACACTTGCAAAGTTTCATACAATGCAATACAATAATTTATTACAATGCAATTATCCATTATCCTTAAGGCTTATCCTAATAATATTCCTGTCCATATCGATTGGAGTGAATTAAAAATAGTGAATCTTTCTTTTGTGTTGTTGACATTTTTTTTGGCATTATTGACAATTTATTTACAATTTATTCCCAAAAACATGTGTTCATCTGTCCTAAAAATGGATGAAGAGAAATCAATAAACATATGAGTCAAAAATATTTTACTTAGAACATTGCCTCCTTTTACACACAGTCATGGCTGAAATTGTAAGCACCCATGATTTTTTTTTTTCCAGAAAATGAAGTATTTATCCCAGACATGTATTGCAATTGCACATGTTTTGTTATACACATGTTTATTTTCTTTGTTTGTAATGGAACAACACAGAAAAAACAAAAAACAAACGTGATATAATTTCATGCAAAACTCTTGTTGGAAAAAATTGTTGGCACCTTGTCAGAATTGTGGGTTTCAAGCATGTGATGCTCATTTAAACTCACCTCAGGCAAGTAACAGGTGTGGGCAATATACAAATCACGTCTGAAACCAGATAGAAAGGGAGAAGTTGACTTACTATTTGCATTGTGTATCTGTGTGTGCCACACTAAGCATGGAGAACAGGAAGAGAAGAGAACTCTGTGAGGACTTGAGAACCAAAATTGTGGACAAACACCAACAATCCTAAGGTTACAAATCCATCTCCAGAGATCTTAATGTTCTTTTGTCCACAGTGTGCAACATAATCAAGAGGTTTACAGTCCATGGCACTGTAGCTACTCTCCCTGGACGTGGAAGGAACAGAAAAATTGATGAAGGGTTGCAAAGCAGGATAGTCTGGATGGTGCATAAGCAGCCTTAGTAAAGTTTAACTATCCCTTGACATTTGAATTAAATGAAACACTATGGCAGGAGACCAAAACATTAAAAAGCTAGAATGCAGTTTGACAAAATGTATGTGAGTAAGCCAAAATCCTTATGGCAAAATGTCTTGTGGACAGTCGAGACCAAGATAGAGTTTTCTGGTAAAGCACATCATTCAACTGTTTACTGAAAACGGGGTGAGGCCTACAAAGAAAATATGGTGGATGTTTGAAGATGTTTTGGGATTGTTTTGCTGCCTCTAACCCTTGGCGCATTGACTGTGTGCAAGGCATCATAAAGTCTGAAGATTACCAAAGGATTTTGGGTCGCAATGTAGTGCCCAGTGTTAGAAAGCTGAGTTTGCGTCTCAGGTCATGGGTCTTCCAGCAGGACAATCTCCCTAAATCTATTTCATAAAGCACTCAGAAATGGATGGAAACAAAGCACTGGAAAGTTCTGAAGTGGTCAGCAATGAGTCCGGATCTAAATCCCATTGAACACCTGTGGAGAGATCTTAAAATTGTTGTTGGAGAAGACCCCCTTCAAAAATTAGATACCTGGAGCAGTTTGCGAAAGAAGAGTGGTATCACATTCCACTTTAGAGATGTAAGAAGCTTGGTGCTGGTTGTAGCAAGAGATTGATTTCAGTTATTCTATCAAAATTAAAATATTAAGAGTGACAATTTTTTTGAGGTTTTTTTTAAATTTTGCATGAAATTATAACGTTTGGCTCTTTCATGTTTTTTTTGTTGTTCCAATACACACAAAGGAAATAAAAACGTGTATAACAAAGAAATACATTTCTGGGATAAATACTTTGTTTTCTGGAAAGATTTCAGGGCTGCCAACAGTTTTGTCCATGACTGTATGACTGACTTTTAATATCTGGTGTGACCACTTTGAGCACTAAACATTTCATGATGCTTAGTCCTGCACATCGTCTTGAATTAATCTCTGCTGTTCCAGTATATGTAACGGCTTCAATTCTGGGATGTTTTTGGCTTTCCTCCCATGAACTACTGACTCCAGGTGCTTGCAAAGGTAAGGACTGACTGTCAAACATTGAAAGCTTTAAAAGACTACATTTTCTTTTCATTTAACACTCTTTCATTGTACAACTAGTGTGCTTAAAGTCATTGTCACATGCTATCTTACAATTCAGTTCACAGAAAGATGTTCTGGCATTTTCTTCAGAATTTGCTGGAATAACCATCATGGTCCAGATATTGATATAAAACATAACGCATCTCTTTTAAACTAAAGCATTGTGCATTGTGCTTGCTGATATCATTTGCCCATATTTTTCTTCCAAGCTATGTGGCTTGGGCATGTAATCCTCATCAAATTGCAGACTGGCAGTGCTGTTCATTTTAGAGTGCCTTTCTCCTTGCAACCATGCAATGCATAACATGAGAAAAGCCTTTATTTGCTTAGAAGTCACCCTTAATTCCTTTATGATCTTGCAGACTATTTACACCTCAGTGTGGGGGTGTTTTTTGTGAAATAACCACTTCCTTGTAGATTAACCATACACAAAATATCTATGTACTGGTGGAATCCAAACTCCTTAGAGATTGTTTTGTAAACTTTCACAAGCATATTGTAAAGATCAGATAGATCCTTGATCTTTAAATACAACAAAGCACCCACTCAGTCTTATCACACTGATTGTAATCATGTGATTCTGAATTGAAAATTCTGGAGGTTTTGCCAGTCACAGTTATCTAATATTGAATAATTTTTCTCAATAATGAAAGTACCAAGTGTAACATTTACATCTCAATTTGTTTACTTGATTCTCTTTAGGATGTGTGATAATCGTATCATATTTAAGCAGAAATATGAAGGCTGTGCACTGTCACTTTGCATTTGGTCGACTAGTGTTTACAGGCTTGAAAATGACAAAAACAACTAAATAAAAAAAATATTTGGCAATGTGATTATTTCTATTGTATCGCAATGTGACTAATGTGACCAGGAAAATGCAGGGTTAAAAGTGTGGAAAAAAAGAAATAATAATAATGAGATAATATAAGATATAAGAATGTCTTGGCCCAGTAGGGGTGAGCGCAATTAAGCAATGCTTATTTATTGGTAGTTATGAGAAAAAACTATTTCACTGAATCATCATAAAACCCCAACTGAATGGAATTTTGTTTGATTTTGTTTTAGTTTTACTATTATAATTAGTTTAATTTATTAGTGTCTGTTTGTCAAATATTTGTGCAAAATCTGATGGTTCATGTTATACTGGTATGATTTTACAATATTCCAAAGAACAGCTTGTGATGATATGGGATGCTTGTTTTTTTTTTTTTTACTTCAAGTGACCCAATAAATGCTCAATGGAATTTAGGTCAGTTGACTCTGAAGGAAGGTTGATAATAGCCAGCACTCCTTTCTTGGTCTTGAAGGAGTTATTGTAAAGCTTTGATGTGTTTTTTAAAATTATTATGCTGCTGTATGAAACCTTCTCCAGAACTGTTGTAACTAATTATTATGTCATTTTAAATGTACTTGTCTGGTGAGTGATCACAACTGTTATAGTACAATATGAATATGTTTCTCAAACCCCAACCTCCCCAAAAAACTATTTTCTCAAACACAGTTGAACATGCACACAACTCAGAACTGCTCTGTTCAGCATGCCTTTGGGATACATAAATACACTATGGGAAGTCATCCAGAAAAACAGGAATGAGCATGGAATTTATTTATGCAATCTACTTATTCCAACCAACAAACAGTGACAAACAGATGGTAAAGCAATCCTTATAATAAAACGGAATGTATTGCATTTCAAAAATGCACACTCTATAATGTATGCATTTCAAGATGTGTGTAATGAGTGTATTTGCAGTTTACAGTGTAATGTTATAAAAATATATGAAGCAGTGGGATAACATACTCGTAGGGTTCCACCCTATGGTCTTGGCAGCAGTTTATAATGAGGCATATAAGTACTTTTAGTGCAATAACATATAACAGGATCAGAGGCTCTGTCAGACTGAATGAGCTAGAGTCTCCCAGGCTTCTGAATAATAGCAAGTGTTTCTAGAAAAAAAAAAACCCAGCTGCCTCAGTATATAGGCCTGAATAAAAGTACACTTGTTACTTTAATTAGAGACACATTTGTTTACCATTACAAGAATGAAAAAGAATTTTCTACTAAGTAATATCACATATCACATATGTGGACAACTCTACGGCAAAAGACAACCAGCATGGAACAAAAGTGAAATTAAGCCAATCACATTAGTATATATATGTGTGTAACAGCAACGTTATTGGGATGGAAACTGAGGCTGAGGCAATCAGAGTGTTCCACCAGAAGACCTATGCAGACAATCGAAGGAAAAACCACCCGCTAAGCCGGAAAGCAGACACAAATATTACACTGTTATGAAGTGGAAATAAAGTGAAAACATCATTCTAAATGAGCAGTGTCATGGGGAAAACCCCAGAAGCATGAACACTTCTGTCCCACCAGGGGTCTTGTTAACCTGCTGCTCCCATTTCCGGTAACCTCACCACATCATAAACACATACACACAGACTTCCCTTTGAAAGCTGCATATCATGTTGTACATACAATTATGACAAACTATCTGCATTTCTTATTACAGAAGGTGTTTAAATTGAGCAAAATCTAATATAATTTTGTAAAATATATTCAGATAGCATATTAACTCTAAATTTGATGGATAAATACAAACATTTTTTTTTTTTCATTTTTAAAAAAGTCCTGATACTACAAACAAAATGACATTTTCAGGTATTATCTCATGGAACTATATCACCTGGGAATGCTCCTCAAAACTGACCTGCACTCCTTCATACCAGAGAAGCTTTGGGCCTGAATAGTATACTGTTGTTTGCAAGTTCCTAAGGGCCTGGGTTCGAATTCCCGATGGGGCTTTCAATATGAAAGTCCAGGGTGCACCTCTGTTTTCAGCCAATACAATCCAGCTTAGGCTCCAGACGCACCCCGTGACCCTGAAAATAGATATTTTACCAACTTGGTATACTAATTGGGTGTAGAATGAAAAAAAACATGAACATCTGTTATTCAATCACTGTTTTTCTTTTTTGCAACACAGATGAAACTTTTCTACGTTTCTAGTACAAATAATTATTAACAATCCAGATTTACCCTTACATATTTTGTGCCCCTGATTGCCTCCTTAAGATCTCCTCATTGATTGTGATTTATAAAGTAATAAATAAATAAGCATAAAGTGCTTAATGTAGCTTGAACATGGTTATGGATGGAGCCCATTTTACCAAGAGAGGATCAGGAAGTCAGTCAAGTAGATTGTCAAAGCACACTCATAAATCAAGCCATAGTTTTTTTGGTTCTGTTTGGGTGTGTGGTTATAAGGCCTGCTAATAAAATTATCTCCCAGTTCTGACATCACATGCATTCACGTTCTCTGGGGAAATGTAATGATACATGGCACTTACTCCTTAGTTCTTTAAGAGAGTGCAGCATGAGAAATGGGTGTGTTTGTTGTAAGACAGGGTGTGATCTGGCCTGCTCATAGAGCATCTGTGCTGGCACATTTCATAGAGTCACGTATGACAACATTTCAAGTAGATACACGTGATCATGTACTGAACTCTCTATCGATAATAGTCATGACTTCCCATGCACAAACGTCAAGGTGCCAGTGCAGCCACCTTCCAATGTATGACTTCTGGATTTTCCACCACTGGGAGATAAATCATGACCCAAAACCCACAATAAAAGACCTTTAAGCACACAACCTCAAATCAGTCTCCACTCCAATTTCTACATGTACACAGGGTTCTCTCAGGAAGTGCTGGGATCCGGTTTTCATCACCTCAGTGCTGACTTGAGCATAACGTCCTCTCCTCCACCTTCCCTCAAAACACTTCCCTGTCAATGCTTCTGCAGTGATCTGTTTCTGTAGAGCTGTCCAAAATAAACAGAGTAGGTAGAAGAGTGCAGATCTCACACTTTACTTGGATGCCCATGTGTCCAAGCATGGAACTGACCCTTATGATTCTTTCAACTCACATGCACTTTAAACTGTTTTGCTGTCAGAGTAGGATAATGAAAACAATGTGGGAATGCAAAGTTGAACATTGTTACAAGGTTCAAGTTAATAAAAAGAAATTCGTTTTAAGGCAGTGCTCTGGCTGGCTAAAATTGTACACAGTTTCTCATTAACAGATTTCATGTTTGAGGGAAATCAAATTAATTCTTTCCACGGCCTCTCTGTAGTGATTCTACTGCATAAAGTATCCTTAAATACTTAAAATATTGGTGAATAATATCTGAAATCCTTTGATTTTCAGAAGCAATGGCCTTCCTGTTAACACTTGGATGTGACTAATCCATGCTGAGGATCCATGAGTAACAAGTATGAAAGTATCAACAGGTTTAAGGCAACAGGTTTAAGGATAAATGCGTCACCTGGGCAGTGTTAAAGAAAACCCCTAACCCTAGGATCCAAAAAATCAATTTGTATGATTATCAAATAATTAATTTGCATTTTATTTCATGTCACTGGGCAACATTGAATTTCAGCTTCCTCTAAAGATAATCTATTGAGTTTAGGTCTGAAGACGGACTAGGCCACTCCAGGACCTTGAGCCACACCTTAGTTGTCCTGGCTGTGGGTTTCGGGTCATGGTCATGCTGGAAGGCCCAGCCATATTCCACATTCAAGGCCATTACTGAGGGAAGGAGGTTGTTGGCCAAATTTTGCAATACATGACCCCATACATCCTCCCTCTCAGCACAGTCCTGTCCCCTTTGCTGAAAAGAACCCCAAAGTATGATGCTTCCTTTCC
This sequence comes from Parotocinclus haroldoi, assembly GCA_034779995.1. Taxonomy (NCBI): domain Eukaryota; kingdom Metazoa; phylum Chordata; class Actinopteri; order Siluriformes; family Loricariidae; genus Parotocinclus; species Parotocinclus haroldoi. The sequence goes on from JAUZST010008881.1 coordinate 6,817, forward strand.
CATGCTTCATGGTTGTGACAGTGTCCTTGGGGTTGTACGCATCTTTCTTCTTCCTTCAAACATGGCGAGTGGAGTTCATACCAAAAAGCTCTATTTGGTCTCATTATACATAAACTTCTCCCATGCCTCCTCTGTATCATAAAGATGATCAATGGCAAACTTCAAATAAATATTGTTGAATATTTGCTGGAGTGAGCAGAGGGACCTTGAGTCCCCTGATGGATTTTAATCCATGATGGTATAGTGTGTTACTAACAGTCAAATTTGAGACTGTGGTCCCAGCTCTCTTCAGATCACTGACCGGGTTCTCCCATGTAGTGCTGGACAGATTCCAGACCTTTCTCAGAATCATCCTTACCCCATGAGGTAAGCTCTTTCATTGAGCCCCAGTACATCTTGTGTCTTCCATTTTCTAATATCTGCACCAACAGTTGTTGCCTTCTCACCAAGCTGTTTATTGTCCTATTGTCCTATTGTATCCCAGCCTTATGCAGGTCTACAATTGTGTCCCTGGTGTCCTTAGACAGCTCTTTGTTCTTGGGTATGGTGGAGAGGTTGTATTGTGATTAATTGAGTGTGTGGACAGGTGTCTTACAGGTAGCAAGTTCAAACGGATGCAATTAATAACAGAATTAAAACAGGTCTATGAGATCCAGAATTTTTGCTAGTTGGTAGGTAATCAAATACTTATTTAATGCAATAAAATGCTAATTAATTATTTAAAAATCATACAGTGCGATTTTCTGGATATTGGTTTTAGATTCTGTCAATCACAGTTGAAGTCCACCTACAATAAAAAAAGAACGGTTTCTCCATTCTTTGTAGGTGGGAGAACTTACAAAATCAGCAGTTTGTCAAATACTCATTTTCTACCCCTGTAGGTACCTTTTAAGTACTATTACTTACATACCAAGTAGATCAAGTAGATCAAAGCGGTTTTGATTAAAATTTTTCGGATAACAAGGCTACACTGAAAAAGTAATTTAAGAAAGACTGAAAACTTTTAAGCCAGTCCTGTTAGTAAAAATGTTACCCAACGCTGGGGGTTGAGTGACAAATGTGAAAAGACCTGCAACTACTTAAGCGGCTCCTGACATTTTTGTGTGTGGTTCTGTGAGAAAATGTCTGTTATACTTTTAAATAGCTTGACACATTTGTCTTGAAAGCTTACTTTCCAAGCTACTAAACATTTTTCTGTCCTTAGTTCAAAGTGTGCGAATAAGCAGTGTGAGAACACTGTACTGTGTCATTATGCATGAGGTTTATTTAGGGTGGTGCTGTCTAGTTTGATGGATTGTTAATGTGGAATACTATTTTTGTGTTATTTGCTTATTACTTGATTTGTTAATGTGATGCACTGGGTGTGATGGAAACAGGGCAAAAATGATGTACGGTACTGGAACTCTTTATGTAGCAACCACATGTTTTAGCCTATTAAGTAGCTCTTAGTCTTTGGCTGGCTTCCTCACACATGCTTTTTGAACTCACATCCTTCCAGCCACTGGGATAAAAACGTGAGGAGCAGAGCTTCCTCTGACACCCTTCCTGCCATCTATTACTCATAGCAAAGCTATGCTATAGTTATTACAGTGTTATTTGTTGGGTCATCAAAATTCATCTGTCCATTTATGTGGAGCGTACATACAAAATGCAGTTTTGAGACCTAAAAATTGAGTTTAGAATGAAACAGGATGTGTAGGACTAGGAGACTGAGCTGCGATTATTAAAATGTGTTGCTATTTTGGTAATCCAACTTCATATAAATTACATGATAATTTAATTATAATGCCATTCTGAGATAATAGATACACAGTGAGAGTGTCAATAACTGCAGAGCCTTAGTTGATGTGTTAGTACGATGCTTTTGTGTGAATTTATCTATATAATGTCATGTTTGCGTGAGTGATAGCATGGAACTAATTATAATAATAATAATGAGCAGGTAATATCGGTTACTATTATTTTTTCCTCTTGTCTCAGTAAAGACCTGATTTCATACCACAGTGAGTGTGCTTACAATCACTGAATCACATAACTGTTCAATAAACTGTTTGATAACTACATTGTCACTAAATCCATCAACAAGTTTGCATGCCCTTGGGTATTCAGATAAAAGGAAAACCCTGGGTTTACATCACTCAGGCCATAATCAGATTACTACCTACTACAATGTGTGAGAGTTTGTACATAGTCAGTTACATTAAAAAAAAAACTTTCAGGAATATTTAAGAGAGAAAAAGAGAGAGAAGATTAGAGAGCAAGCCCAAATAAAGAACTACACCTTAGAAACAAGCCCCCAAAACCTGCAAGCCACAACGATCAATAATCAAAAGCTACTTTATAGAAGAATAAGCTGAAATTTGCTTAGAATTATCAGACCTGGCAACTTTGCTTGGCAAACTTGACAAACTGGGACCAGCTCTACACTCTATATGATTATGTTTACGTGCCTGCACACTCTGAGAAATAAAGCTGTCCTTATCAGATGTCTTAACTTGATTTCTAAAATTAAATACGTTCTGAGAAATCCAGGTATGCTGACGATCACTTATCACAAGTAATAACTGCAGAAATCAGACTATGATTGGATTATTAAGTGCATTTAAACATCTTTATTGATTCTGTCACAGCCAGGTGCATTCACACATGTTTAGTCTTTTGAATATGGTTTTGTTTTGGTACATTAAAAGTTGCAGCAAAACTAAACGAATTGGTGTTAAGCAAACAATGTGGAGGATGTGTTCATATGTAATGTAGTGGTTTAGCAATAGAATTTAATAATATACTGCAATATTAATAACTGCACTTAATACAGCACATCTTTATGCTCATATGCTTTTATGTATCGTCAGTGTTTTTACTTAGCAGATTCTTGACATCGTTACTTTGAAGTAATTACTTCATGACTTACATCATTACTTTGAAGCTGGCTGTTCTGAAGCTTGAAGCTTTGCAGGGTTGAGTGTCATTTCATGGCACTGGTTTACAGTTATTTGGTGTAAGGTCACAGGGCTGCAGTTTAAGCTGTATAATGCTAGTTAATAGCTTTTGTGGATTCTTTATATTGACTGGTGTCATGAACTCTGACCCTACTCTTTCCTGCAGGTGCTACCATCTCTCAGCACTACCAAATTCCAAAAGCATTTTCATTACTGCTGATCCTGAAGCACTTTCTCATAATGGTCCTGCGCTAACAGATTTATACCTGTGAGCACTATACAGAATAGCAGTATGCATATATAAGATAATTATGTACTCACAATAATAAACCAAATACTAAATCATTACTGACAGTAAACCTGTTAATATGTTAAAACAGTTATACAGGATGTTTAGTCTTTTTGTGTTTTCTACATATTGCCTCTCTGTCTTAGCCATGAAGTCACATATTACTATAATATGTAACAAACAGCACTTAAAATCCTCTAGTGGTGAAAAGTCCCGAGGGAAAACTATTATTTTTAGCATCAGAGACTGGAAAATCTAAACCTAACGTGGTGTATCCTGTTTTTATTTCTTTGGAACATCACTTTGTGTCAGGCGTTCCATGAATATTAGTCATAGCTGGAGACAGATTAAGTCAGGTATGTTGACCTTTCTAAATAACTACAGTATTCATAAAATTAGCAGGTACTCTAACAACAACACTCTGCTGACTATTGCTATTTAAACTATTCTAGGTCTACAACATAACAGATCATTATACGGTAAATCAGCAGTCATACAAGCTGAATCTTCTGCAACCTGGAATGCAGCTAATTAATTGTGTGGAAAATTGCGTATGGGACAATAGCCATGTACAGATCTTAACCTGCCTGTCTGTGTTGACTGCTTGCAGAAGAGAACCACACAAGCTGCAAGCTTGAGACAGTGCATGCTCTGACTTATGCACCAAATACAAATACTCATCCACTCCTTGTTTTCCAGGCTAGAACGTAGGTGACTCACCACCCCACCCAAATCACTGCTGTTTCTGTATCCCGAAAGCCCAAGCAGACCTTAACTGAACAGCTGTGCTTACAAAGTAATGTGTAAATCCATCAGTAACATGATTTCCATACTAGCATTCATATACAGTATATCAGGAGTGTATGCATTCATAAGCTTAAGCTCATAGCTTGTGAGTCTTGGTGCTCTTTACATTGTAACGTGCATGGGCAACCTAATCATGTCTAAAAAAATTCTGTTTTAGAAATTCAAATCTCAACACTGCAAAATTGAGAAGTAAATCTAAGGTAGGCCCCTAAGGTAGGGTGTGTATGCATTACACCAATCCCAAATCGACTAAAACAGATGCACTGGCATGTAAAGGAAGGACATAAGTGTCTGGCCTGTAAAAATCATGTTATTTAAACTCTTTGACTAATGCTTGCAGATGCAATGCTACAGGCCAGAATAAGATGACTCAGAGATCTGAAGGACTTCTATCAACAGTTTGCTCTTTTCCAATCAGAAAAAAAGTCTTTGTTTGATCATAATACATTTAATTTAATGTCTAGCCACAAGAAGTTATGCTGTGTGTTTATGAAACTAAAGAAAAAGCAACGTAAGTAACATTTGAGATTTAAGAAAATACATAGATACTGTGTATATAAGCTATACTGTCTATAGAAATCCAATCTAGCTGTTCTTTGATGATTCCAGTACTGGCACTGCATGGTTTGTTTGTTTGGGTTATTTAATGTCTCTTTCAGCATCAATGGCTTCTGACAGCAGACATAAAGTTACATCAATCCACAAATCACAGGGTTCCCATCCATCTCAAAGATCATGAACACTCATCACCAGCACCATTTGACCTAATGCATGTCTTTTAAAACTGTAATACCTGGAGGAAACCCACACAGAAACAAGGAGCTCATCCACACAGATGGATTGCAGGCGAAATCTAACAATAGATTTCTGGATCTGTGAGACAACAGTACCTTCCACTGTGGCACCCGTCCCTATAGCAAAGTCTTTCCCCAAAAACATTTTCTTATTCAAAATTTGAATAGGCGCTCGTTACTGTATGTAGGTAAGTTCAGTGTCTGGAAAAAGCAGTTCCTGTGTTAAGATCCCAGGGTTTGCTGGTAACTACAACAAAAAACCCTTCTCATTTTAAACTCACTAATTCTATTTTCCCTGAGGTATTTTATGTGAATCATTTTTGATCAGCTTTATTCGTGAAATAAATATAAACTGAAATCATGAAGTCTTCTGAGCTATGGAAGGGCACTGAGGCCACTGAATACTAAAATCTCCCCTTGGGAATACAATTCCTTCAAAACACAAAGGAAAAAGGTAGGACCAAATTGAGCAATTCTTCCGAACAAGCGGTTAAGGTACTGGACTCTGAACCAGAAGGTCCAAGGTTCAAATCCCACCTTTGCCAAGCTGCCACCGTTGCTTGAATTGTAAGAGTGTATCAATTGTTAGTCGCTCTGGATAAGGGCATCTGCTAAATGCTGTAGATGTAAATGTTTATGACTGAGATTGGTCGATCTGCGAATACAGCATCAAACTTACAAGCTTTACACAAAGACGACCTGTATGGCAGGGTGAATGAAGCCTCTTCTGAAAATCTGCCAAACTGAGTCCTGTCTGCACTTTTGAAGCCATGTGGGAAAAGGTTTTAAAGTCAAATGAGATGTAACATTTTGGGATGAAGTCTAAGCTATATGTTGGATGGCAACAACACACCACCAGAAGTAAATCATACTTACAGTGTTTTCTTCAGCAGGATATGTACAAGAGGTAAGTAAAGAAGGAAAATTATGCTAAGTACACCCTGCAGCCCTCAGTTAAAAAGGTGAATTGGCCAGGTGGTGCACCTTTCAGCACAACAATGGCTTTAAGCACAATTCTAAAAATAATAATAATAATGATGATGCAGTTGCTTAATGGTACATAGGTGAATGTCTTTGCGTGACCTAGTCAAAGCCCTGAAATCCATCTGTGGATGTTGAGTCAGTTTTCACTCATCATGAAATTTGACTGAACGCAAACAATTCTACAAAGATGAATGAGCTCATAAATGTACAGGGTAAGTCAAAAGCCATAGGACACATCGCAAAGGCTGCCAAAACCATTGTTAAGGTCCTTATGATGACCACTATGTGGCTTGTCTTTCACGGTCCCGGTTTCTCTAAAGTTAACTATGAGGAATGCAACAGTGCTTTGTGAAATTGGTGGTCTTTCAGGATGTTGGTTGTTGAAGTCCACAGCTATGATATGGCAACTTTGTTTCCGAGACATCAATTCTAACTTCAGTTACCTGTGATGAACAACAAAGGATTTGAAATTTCTGTCTTGATAACTTTTGAACCACAAGAGATATTGTAACTCTGATTCTGGCAATCGATTTCTGAGGCAAATTTTGTCTTCTTTGATATACTGCATGACCACCTTCACAATGGAAAAACTTTCCCTTGATCCGATATTGTGGCTTTCAAGATGTCAACCATGTTCAGGACATAACGTAAAAGATAGGCCCTCTTATCCGTAGCTTGCAGGGGTATTAAGATATGTTATTTTCTCTTTTGTTTCTGAAATAAAAGGATGTCCTGTGACTTTTGACTCATCCTGTATATTTCATAATCTATGTGTTCTATGTTGGTAGAAGTAAAGCAATTGTTACACATTGTTAAATATTGTTAATGAAACCCTGTTATTTTAGTTTTTTCTTTAGTTACCTGTTTATACCTGAATGGTTTAAGACAAAATGTGCAAATAAATTTCAAAGAGCACAATGATTTTCTACAGGCAATGTTTATGCATAGATCAGATCATACGCGTAGACACCTTTAGTGAAACATGCTAGAGTTTATCTATAACCTATGATTTCATTTTGCTTTGGCATGCATTTCCGTACTGGTTTTCTTCCAAAGGTTGTTCACAAGTTTTCATTTGGATTAAAATCTTGCTCAGGCATTTTACATCTTTAACCTGCATTCCACTGGATTTTATCATGCTCTCCTTCTATACTTCCATGGGCCCACTGAATTAGACAGAGACAGCTGTAATATAACCAGGAACCTGATAGACCTTATCTGGAGGATAGACAGACGGAGTTAATCAGAAATGCAATCCTGAATATAACAGTCTGAGTCTGACAAAGAATACATGCAAAATATCCCCTAATTATCTAGGGCAGCACTCTGGGGAATGTCTGTTCCCTTGGCAACAATGGCTGTTTCTCTCCAACAAATGGCTTCTTTCATAACAAACTCTTCATAGAGTGCATCTCTGTGTCACTGTACTAACACTGATTTTTTATAATATTATCCTTACCAAATTCTCTCACAAATCACTGTATACCGAATAATAATACCTATACTGATCATACGGACTGACTGAGCAAACATTACATGCATAGACTTGCTCAGTCAACACTGAATCAAACCATGAAGAAAAAAGCCATTTTAAGCCAACTTTTATATTTGACAGGTTCACGTATTTCAAATAATAATCAGAAAATTGTCTTATAAAATACAGATGCAGTAGAAGTGAGATGGCCATCCAAACTGTGGACATGTGTTATATATTTGAAAAGGCAACTGTGCATTTTTATGCTCATACTGGGGGCAATTGCAAACACCGTTGCACAATTGAGCTGATTGGATTGAGTGGAAAGAATGAACATAGACCTGGGCCAAAATATTAATCCTTCTGCGTAGCAGTTCATACAATCACTGATCATCTACCCCCACCCTTTCCATTGTGGTGACACATTAAAGCTGCCAGAATTTTTAGCCTCTCCCTGGTGGCCCTGACTCATACATGACTCATGAGGAAAAGAGTGAGGGGAATGTTCCTAATTTCTACGGCAATGGAGACCCTGTTCCCACGTGACCAGTTTCCTTACTTACTTAAAGACACAGAAGTCAACACTGTTTCTGACACTAAGCACTCTCCCTTCTGATTATGTAAAATCATACAGGATTACTCAGCCTTTGCTGACTTTTTTTATTCCTTAAAAAAAAAAAAACCTGTAAAATTTACAGATCTGATTGCACTTTTATGGGTGGAATTTCTCCTATGCGCAGAAGGTAATCCCTACAGCATAGTTGTTTGGTTTTATAGGATGTTTTTTCAAAAAAACTGGCTGCTGACCAGTTCTGTGGGATTTTTAACTGTTCTCACAATGCAAGGGCCAACTCCCTCACTTTTTTTTCTTAAATACAAATGCCTCCTTTAGCCAGAGGAGGACTGAAACAGTCATCATGACCAGTTCTAGCAGAGAAAGTATGTTTGCTTAGGCACATAGGTTCTTTGAACAGAGCTTAAAATGCAATGGTGTTTCACTGAACAGGATACAAAGCTGTGTACATATGACCTCTGACACACCTTTAAGACCGCCATATAACTTTATTTACTACTTGTTAAAGTAGCAGCGACTGTAAGTGTAAAGGATCAAGTGGTATCTTGAAGAGGGTTATGGTGGCTTAGCTATCACCAGGTCTTTCTGTCTTGTTTTAATTCTCTTCAGGGCCGAGAGGGAGGAGATAGGGGGCAGGACTGTGGACTATCTCGTAATCCATGGGGAGGAGAAAGAAGCACTTCCTTAATGGAAGGGGTAGCTGTTGCAGTCCGGTGATGATCCATCCGTCTGTTGTGGGATAGGGAATTATCACTGTGCCACGCAAGCACTGTGAAAAGAAATAATGAGTTCAAACCACAGTGCTCGAAGTACAGACATGGATTATATAGGCAAAAGTGTAAGGGACACTTTTAGTGAGCTAGTGGTTTTGTCTATGGTGATTCACTCTTGCTCTGGCACAATTTGGAGACACCAGTTAAATAGGTTTCTGACTGAGGTTTTCAGAAATCTCCCTTGTTTATGAATTGACACTTAATTGAACATAACTAGATGCCCACTCACATTTCAATATTTTACCATTGATTAATTTCCCCTTCAAATGAATAAACGAATCCATGCTGTTTCGCATCCTTTTTGTCACTTATAGATATGTAATACTGGATAATAATTTAATGACTGAGTATAATAAAGTAAATAAGGACCAAATTGTTAGTCAAATCAGACATTACATATGATTTCATTTAGTGGTTTTATCACTATAAAATAAAAAAAACTGAACTTCATATTTATTTCATGTGTATTTTATGAAATTACTGTGTTTATGCATTTAATGGAAAAGACAAGCAGCTGTTTTGTAGGAGGAATATTACTAAGTAAATAATAAACGCTTTACTGGTAGTGAACAGTCTAACTAGGCAGATTGCATAAATTCTAGAACTTTAAGGGTGTGTTCCTAGATGCCAAGGCTGGACTGAGTAGGATGGTGATAAATGCAAACTTGCAGGCCCGAGTGCTACCATGGAGATTAAGCCAATAGTCCAAAACAGAACAGGCTTTCATGGCATCACTGTTGCGCCCACTGATGTACTAGAGCTAAGGTCGACATTAGAGGGAGAAATCCCACTCATTCAGTTCATCTTCTTCCTCTTTTGTGTCTCTTTGTTGTATGATTACCTCCTTTATATTACAAAGCCCTCTTTGTTTTCAGTGTGCACATTCACGTTTATGTGATCTCTAACTTCATCTAATTAATGTTCCATTGCAAACTGTTTAGTATACTCACTAATATGTTGGACACATGCTTCAATTTTCCCAAAACAAAGTCTCGGAGGACATATTACATATCCTTGACTCTTGAGCACAAGATATAGCCCTAAATAAAGAGAACTGGGGCTATGGGAAAGCATGCCTCTCTTACATCATTCTCTGACCTTTGTCAGTACTCAGGTCAAAGTAAATCCAGACAAGATAAAATGTTCAGGACTTGTTATGAACTCTCCTCCCTGACTAGATTTTTCCATGTTCTTTGTTGGGTCTAATTTATTTTACAAATATGCATTATTAAATAACAGAATAGCTCACAATCTGAATGGATCTTCACTTACAATGCAGTCTCAAATCATCTCAAATTGGTTCCTTTACCATGACATAGATCACTGTACTAAAATAGCCTCCAACGATCAATCCACTAGAACACTCTTGGGATGTGGAGGTCTGCAGCAACTGCAGACTGTCACTGTCACTGTGGATCAAAATCAATAGGGAATTTTCCAGCACCTTGTTGATTCATGCTATGAAAAATTATGATGGCCAAAGAGTGTTCTACCCAGTACTAGCAAGGTGTACCTAATGAAGTCGCCACTGAGTGTGTGAGTGTGTGTGTGTGTGTGTATAAATATATATATAGCTTTTGTGTGTTACACCGGAAGTCCTTCCTGATACAGCTCTACATCATTTATCCTTCTCATTACAAGCCCAGCTGGGAGTGAACCAAAGTCTTCTGATGCTGTGACTTCCAGCACCGAAGTTTCTACATAGAACATCCATCCAGCTTCCGCTTAAACATGGGGTCATGGGTCAGCTGGGCCCCACCCAGGGCGCAAGGGCAGGAACAACCCTAGGAGATGCACCAATTCATCATAGGGCACACACACACACACACTTCAGTACTTGGTATCCATGTTGTAAAATCAGGTTGCTCCACCCTGGGATTGAACCTGGGACCTTCTTCCTGTGAGGCAGCGGTGCTACCCACCGAGCCACCGTGCTTCCCGGTGTATAGCACAGAGTACATATAATCAAATACAACTAAGCTGGCAAAAGTTATGGCATGAACACAGTCAATGCATGTTCACACATCAGTAAATAGACAAATCACATATGAGATACCAAAGATGGCCCTGAAAAATGGCTTCAGCCTAAACAATAGAAGGGATTACAACTAGGGGTGGGACTTTAATGCGTTAATTTTGATTAATTGATTACAGGGAAAATAACAAATTAAAAATGTTAACACATTTGAATGCACCGTGGAACATTTCTCAGTGCACGAGTTCCAGGCATACAGATTATATTGTAGCGACGGTTGAACCTTAAGCGGGCCGTTCTGGTCCCGCAAACAACTGTGTGACTCGCTGATCTGTTATTTTGGATTTGTGTTGTTCCGTGTTCTGTTTGATGTGATCACAGGTTGGCTGTGGGAGTGACTGAACGTGATGTGGCATGTTTGGGGGAATGAACGTACGCATTCGTGACCTTGTGGGTTTATTTTGGGCGATCGGGAATGTTGTCTTACGTGAAACTGGGAGCAGTTGAAGTCAATCAGTACTTTTTTTGGTCAGGATTTTCAGTGTTCTGGAAACTGTCTGCTCTGTGTTTTCTGCACTCATCTATTGGTCTGTGTAATAGACTGGTGGGAAAATAAACAAGATTTTGAAGTTTAAGCTTATGTTTATTGACTCATTCGTCCAAACTTAAATTAATATTTCTCATGTTAAATTTTGAAATGTGATTAAAACGTGATTAATTTCGATTAATTAATTACAAATCTTTTAATCAATTAGATACATTTTTAAAATTAATAATCCCATCCCTAATTACAACACACCGTGAAGATGGAAATCCAACACAAATTTGAGAAAAGATTTGAGTTTGACATGATTTGAGACGATCATTTAAACGAAGACCCATTCAGAATGTGAGTTACTCTGTTATTTAATAATGCATATTTTTTAAAAGATGTCCAGTCAGCTATATCTAAATGTTGGTTTAATTATTAACAATATCGAAATATTATAAAAGAAAATATATATGGAAATTAAAATTGACCACCACTAACATTTAAACAAAAGAAAACAAAAGAAATAATGGCGTGTGGAAGATCACATGAAAGTGATATTTAGTGCTGGCTCATGATGCTGGAGATTTTGTGCCAGGCCGTTAACATGATTGCCTAAAGAAAATAATGTGTATTGTTGTGTTAGGTACAATACTATGGGGGATGGCTATCATTACCCCAACAGTCAGCACACAGGTGTACATTCAAATTTGAGACACTTTTGTCTACAGGTTTGATTTGGTGATGAAGACATTTTTCAGAATGCATCTGCCACATAGTTAAAAGTGCTAAATATTTTATTTAAGAAAGTCCTGATCTCGCATTGATTATACATTTATGGTGAAAATGTCACAAAATTGGTCTGTGACGAGGCTCCATCCTGCAAATCCTCTATTAAAAAAAGTTTGACACTGCATTATTATGTGATGATGCACGCTTACAGTTGAGCCCTCTGTACTCTGGTTTAGTTGTCAGTGCTCTAACAGGACAAGCAGAAATAAAATGTGCCAAAAAATATCATGAAACAAATTTATTACATCTCTAAATGGTATGACAAAATGTCACAGTATGAAAAACGCAAACAAAAAAAGTTTACTTTCAAAAACCAAACGTGATTTTACAACATGGATACCAAATACTGAAGTGTCTCAGGTGTTATTTTGTCCCATTCTCTCTACAAACACGTCTTAAGATGTCTAACAATACAGGATTGTTGTTGTCAATTTAACATACAGTCTCTACTGGGGACTGCAGGCAGGCCAATCCAATCTGTGTATGGACGTCTCTGGAAATGATAACGTCTTCAAGCATATGTTGGTCTAAAATCTCAATATACATTTCTACATAAATTCTGCTATCGCAGAAATGTAAATAACCATAGTCATTGCCGTAGTCGCTGACACAACCCCCATACCATAACAAGAATCTGAAATTTGGACTTGTTGCTAATGGTCCAGGGTACACGGCATCCATTTATTTATAAAATGATCTGATATACCAATTTGTCTGTTTCCACTGTGTGATAGTTTACATTTGTCAACACAACTTCTAGACATGGTTAACATGATGTTTCTTGTTTTGAACACTCTAAAGTTTGAAGTGCCATTTGTGAATGTAACTCCATATTGCAGTGTTATTCAGCACTATATCCAGCCACAGCTGAATATCGGTTCTTAATATAGTGCTATCTTAGGGATCACAGGTTTTTAATTTTATGCTTGCACCTTTGCCTTTTACACAATTAAATTCTTTCAGATTGCTTGAATTGTTTAATAAGATTTTACACTGCGAGGGGAGAAATATGCAAACCCCTTTGAATCTTTCTCTCCTGAAAACTGATTTTAAACATTTCAATTATTGTCTCACACATTTGTTGGCAAATTGCAGATCCTCTGCTTAGCTTTTTGTACTAATTTTGTACTAAATCGTGATTACAGCAACTTGTTGACATGACCTGTTTGAAATCACAGATTTATTGATTGATTTATTAATATGTACCTCTTCACTATTCCCGATTGCACCGTCGCAGTTTAAACAGGATAAAAAATATGAATTGGGCTCGCAATATCAGCAATGACTTCTGAGTCGCCGCTGTATCTGAGCTTTGGCTTAAAATGACATATTTCCCTCATTCTCCTGCCTGTGCTACACAATCCCAGTCTCAAAACTGCCTACAATTTTGACAGATATTACAGTAGCATGTACAGTAGTTGAGCTAGAGCAGTACGTAGTGCGCGTGTTTGGCGTAGGTGCGTGTATGAGCGCGAGTTTTGGCCGCGGTCACGTGATAACGGGAAGTCGCTGAAGTGGTGCGCTCGTAACTCTGCTCCTGCACTCACGGTCAAAGACTTTCGCGAGAATTTGGGAACTGTGGACGAGATGATATCAGAGGAACGAGGGAATGAGCGACATACTTTCATATTTTTATCCCGATCGTCGTCTTTTTAAGTGGACTAATATTGTGTGGATCTTCTAAATAATTGCGCTTCCTCTAAACACAGGTGAAATAAACAATTCAGTTCGTAATTTGTTTTGTTTAGTGTAATTAACCAATTTAATTACCATCAATCTCCTGCATCTTTTTTATTTTCATCCTTATCATCATTGCAACTGTTAAAGAGTTGCAACAATTAGACAACATATGTGAAATGTTATAAGAGATTAGAACATGGGATTATAGCAACAATGCTGCAATTGTACAAATAGACCTTATGTAATGAAACATCTTTTGTAGGTATGGTCTTAATACAGCAGTAAAATAATATGAAATGTAAACGATACATTCTTTCATATTATATACACAGTTTAATAGTTGTGTCTGTATTAATATGTTCTTTTTTTTACTACCTCAGGTGCATGCACAGAGTAAATGGTACCATTTTATTCTGACCAGTTACATCACCTATAGACTATGCTGATCAAATCAAGAGCATTAATAATGTACAGTTGAGCGCAGTGGTTTTGGGGTGGGAAAAAGAAATCTAAAGTTAATTCCTTCTAACTTAAGTCATCCAGTTATATAAGACAATTAAGAACTAACAAGCAACACTAGGTAAGGTAAACATTGCTGAAACGAGACATTTTGTTTGAATGTTTTGTCATATTTACATTTGTTCCCTTTTCCTATCATTTAGGAAACCAGCAAAATGTATACTTTTACCATAGCCCTCTTGATATGTTGATTTTAAGAAGATTGCATAAGTAACTTTATAAAACACACTAAGAAGATTTGGCATTGGTCAAGAAGTCTGGCACATTTAGTACAGATATGCCATTATTACTGCTAAGAGGATCTAAAAGCTGCTCAAATGATAGACATATACATTGTAAAAGTATAAAGGTCACATTTTGGAACCCTGAGAACTAAGTGTTAGAGAATTAGATAATAATAACAAAGACAGACTATTTACGTTATATGATTTTTCTTCCAAGGGATCTGATGCCTATCCCATCATGGGTTCAATGTGCTGTTACAGCACCAGTGGATGATCCCTTGAATGGGACACACTTGGTGCCTGCATGTTTCTGTAACAAAAGGGCATCGCTGACACCTAACACACTAAATGTCTAGTTAAAATGTTCAGATGCCCCTCAATAACTATAGTCACCCCCTGGTAAACATGAGTGAAAAGAGTTATAATAAACTTACTTTTCGAATGATCTTACCCTAAACAACTTAAATAAACTGCTAATAAAGCAGAACTTTAGTAAGTCTTCAGGAATTTTGAAAAAAAAATCATCTTTATAGAATCTCTCCAGAGCATCCCTAAGGTCCTTAAGGTACCCTAAGAGTCTAAGGTCCTTTCCAGTGCACTCTCCACCTATGGGATTAGAAAACATACGGGGACTGAGAAGACCATGACATAAGCTTGATTTTGTATTTAGTAAACATTTTGGTGTTGATCTGGACATGTGTTTTGGATCATTTACCTACAGGAAGATCCAATGATGACCATTTTTTGTTTCTGGTCAGAAGCAGATCAGTTTTAATTCAAAATGTTCTGGTTCAGAGTCCATGAACCCACCTTAAATGTTTGTTGCAAAAAAAATGACCATAGAGCAAAGTCTCAGTAGTATTTAGCAAACTGCAGGTGCTTACATTTGTGGCTGGATGTTAATTAATTATTTTTTTTCTTGACAAGAATTTCATCTATTCAATCTATTGAATAATCTGTTATTGACGTTATGGAGGTGAGTCAAAGACGCTACTTTGTTTCTGTAATGCTCCAACAGTGACCCCTGGAGAGTTTAGCTTTTCTTGCCATTTCCCTTACTGTGTATGTGAGCGAAATAAACTGAGATCCTCTCACTCAGGCAAGTTTGCCTTAGTTCCACTTGACTGGAACTTTTTAGTTCTTGCTATAATTTTAGATTAGAGACTTTAGATCAGTATTACATTTTTTTGTTTTTAAATGTTTTTACTCATATTTAACAGGACTAGCAATAATTAAGGAGGGAACTATAATTGTATAGCAGCTGTAATGGCTCAAAAGTAGGAACCAGTTTGCTACAAGCAGCAATTGCAGAGTTAAATTCAAACCTGGGCTGAGTTTGCAACGTGAATGTCAGGTGGTGTGATTACAGTAATCTGTGATGGACTAGCACATTGCCCACGAAGAGCCCCTGTCTGGGATATACCCTGAACCCCCTGATGGTCAGTGGTGGGATCCAAGTGTTTACAAACCCATCTGTAACTTATAATTTACAAAACAACAACTTTTTAACTTTCTGTTTAGATACAGTTAAGTGGATGAAACTGGAAAAAAAAATCTTGCATCTTATTTCCTATTAAAAATTCACCCATGGACACTTTCATCCATAAATAACCTCAGCTGTCAGTGTAAACCATACAGCGCCCTCTTTGCTAATCTTCAGCTGTTTATCATTTGTATTGTTTATTATCCATTCATGTGCTAGTCTGGTAGTGTATGAGAGTATTCACTTTAGGGCAGCAAAATACATACTTTATTGACAGCAATCACAATATCATTAAGCAAAGCAATATTGTTTTATGACATTTAATCTCTGAATTGACCAGAAGCTATGGTTCACAACATAGTGTTTGTCTGTTGTAGTTGAGCACAAGGACAGATGAGTGGAGAACCTGCTCCCTCTCTTCTTTATGGTTTACGTAACAGAGTATCACAACATTTAAAGTAATTTTCTTCAGTTAACATCTCACAAATAACTCCAAATGTTGATATAAAGTGAGAACAGATTAAGCACTTGAGTGTATTACTCAAGAAGGTATTTGAATATACAAAATCTACAATATGTGTATTACACTCTCTGGAACTGCTGAAATGTGTACATTAAACTAATCAGTGTTTTAAAATAAGCACAATACAAATAAAGGCAAAAGCTTATTTGTCAAGATCAGACCATTTGCAGTACTGCAGTACGAATATTAGTTAGCTTATAGATAAATTTATGTGATGAAGGCACCCTTGAACTGCGTCACATCCCACAGACCCCACCCTCTACGTATGAACTTGCCCCCTTGTCCTCCAGGATACATAACCTATTCTCTTACTCTGCTACCAGGCATCTTATTAGGCCCATTCAGCCCCTTTTGGTCTCTCCTGACCCTTATCTTTGTGCTTATACCCTACTGGTTTAACCTGAGCACACCAGTCTTGGGGTGGAACATGAACCAGAATGGTCCGATTGATCATCAGTGATAAGCAATCATGGCTTGTTAGGGGACATGCTGATGAACTGTCCTCATAAGTACAACGGAGTAAATTCTACCTCACCTCATGAATTACCAGGCCACTTCGGCATGGCGATCTGAGACCTCGGACCAGAAGTGGCCCTATCACAACATATTAAATGTGGTTCCACTGCACCGGCATTGAATTGCTGCACAATTAGAAATTGCGGGTTGGCCACATTGTTTTATAGCTCCAAAATGTTTAGAACTTACAACCTGTTTTTTGTAAAAATCCAAGTTTATGATCCAGTGAGGACCACACGAACAAAACCGGAACATCTGAAGAACAATTTTGGCAGCTTGAAGCAGGAACAGCCTTAGAAGTTTCCTACCCCAGAGTTATTCATGTGGCTGCAAGCAGACCCAGAGAGCTTGATCCTTGACTGCTGGCAAAGGATGACTTGTATTTCTTTGAGCTATTGCATTTATCTATATCTAATCTCCCTCTTTAATCTGCCTGGTAGCAGGACAAATGGAGGTTGATTATTTTCTACCACAGCTCAAAATACTAAACTGCAGGTCCTGTGAACCATACATTTATAACACCACACTCAATCTGTTTGTTTGTTAGAATGCAACCAGTGTTCTTGGTGTAATCTGATTTGCAAAAAAAACAGATAAATGCAAAAAAATGCAATAGTTTTCCACTATGGCAAGGAGTCATTATCAGAAAAGCTGTTGTGTGTCTCGCAGGCCATACTCAGATCCAGTTGTTTGTGCTTTAATTTCAGTACAAAGGACTCTGGATTTCATGCTTGTATAAACTGTAATTACGTAATAATGTAGACTGAAATGAGAGCATTTCATTTTTAGCAGAGGCTGCTTCCATCTTACAAAGTCTCACATTCTTCTTCCCTTTTGTCCTCAACCCTGTGCTAAGGTGTGCTATCATCATGGCGTCCCTGCTCCACCCAATCATCTTCCTCCTTATTCTGTTGCTGTATGTATGGTCAGCCTCTCCTGAGACACCCCAGTGGCCTCTGCAGCGTGTCCCCATCGTCATTCCTCAGCAGACTGAAGAAAGACCAAGCCCTCAGTTTCTGGGCCCAGCTCAGCTAGAGGTGACCTCTTCCTGTGGTCCAGAGTGTCACAAGCAGGCTCCGGCACCAACCTACTGGGATCTTCGCCACTTCCTGTCCTACGAGACTCTCTACTCGAATGGCCAGTTGACCGAGACAGTCATCGGAATCTATGGCTTTGACCCAAAACTGCTGCACAAGAGCACTGTTGCCGAGCAGGGGCACTCCAGGGCCAAACGCCAGATCTTTGGTCATGATGGACGCTTTAGCATTGTAGGCCGAGACTATTTGTTGAACTATCCATTCTCAACAGCCGTCAAGCTGTCCACTGGTTGCTCAGGAACACTAGTGGGTGACCGGCATGTCCTTACAGCAGCCCACTGCATCCACGATGGGAAGAACTATGTCAAAGGAGCTCAAAGGCTTCGGGTAGGTTTCATGAAGCCTCTGCAAAAGGATGCTTCACTCAACACCACCAAAAACGCCAAAATGAAGTTCCAGTGGATAAGAGCCAAGCGCACCCATGTACCCAAGGGCTGGATAAAGGGCAATGCAAATGACATCGGCATGGACTATGACTATGCTCTCCTGGAGCTCAAGAAGGCTCACAAGCGCAAACACATGAAGCTGGGAGTGAGTCCTTCTGCCAAGAAGCTGCCTGGCCAGCGTGTGCAGTTCTCTGGTTTTGACAATGATCGTCAGGGACAGCTGGTCTATCGTTTCTGCAAGGCTGGGGAAGAAACCTATGACCTTCTCTATCAGCACTGTGATGCCCAACCCGGCGCTAGTGGGTCAGGGGTCTATGCTCGAATGTGGGACCGCAGGCGTCGGCGCTGGGAGCGGAAGGTCATCGGCATCTTTTCAGGACACCAGTGGGTGGACCGCAACAATGCTCCTGAGGAATTTAACGTGGCAGTGCGTATAACTCCTCTCAAATATGCTCAAATATGCTACTGGATCAAAGGGAACTATGTGGACTGCAGAGAAGGCTAATGCCTAAGGATTATTTATGCAAAAGTTAAGTGCATCATGGTGTTTCAATGAGTCTAATGCCTAGGAAAACATGAAGCACTGGTGTGGACACACTGAAAAAGGAACTTAACGTCATGCAACACATTTCTAGAAAATCATTCATCATCATCAGCATACAAAAGCTTCAGTTTGTAGTCTTTTTAAAGTTTCAGGCTGCCTTTAGATTGACTGATAATCCTAATCTTTTTGTATTCTTTTATTTGGAACCACAGAGTAAACCACTGTCCACAATAAACCCTGGAATGTAATCTGAAAATGGGGAGCTCATAATATTCACCTGTTTCATTGCCTGTCTTGTTGAACGCACTAAAGAAATGATGTACATGGTATGCCATTGTCAATTTATTTTGTGGACAATGTACTGCAGTTAACCAAATGTCTTTTAATATCTACCCAGATCAAACAAATATAACTACGTTTTTAACTACGGTATGAAGGGTGTAAAGGCGTGATTGTATTCTGTTAGCTACCCCTAGTGGACATCAGACACCCAGCACAGGGCAAAAGTTTTAGAAGCATGCTTCACTTTTACACTGATCACAGTACACTAATTATATTGCATAAAATAACTGATTGGAGATCGAGCATCAGTATGAAAAGAATACGTACATGGGACATATAACCTTAATATGCAAATGTCAGCAGCCTGAAGCACTTTGAATTTGTGCTACTTTCATTAGAGATGAAAACATTTGTATAATTTTGAGTTTGAATTATAGAAATGCATTTGATACAATGTGCATTTCTGATGTCTCCCAAAATTGACTTCTATTGCAAAAAGTATAAAGCAGTAAGTGAACATAGATCCTCTTACCATCCACTCAAACCCTGTTAACTAGGCATACATCAATCTTCTTTGTCAGGTGTTTTCTTGAGGAACCTTATGAGCGTAGTAGGTAAGCCCACTTTATTCTCGACTTGTCCCAACACCAACGTGGCAGCAATATTCAGACAACGAATTGCACTTTTCTGCTTCGTTTGCTTCACTGTAGTGTAAAAAAAAAAAGTGTAGTCAGACTATTAAGAGTGGGGGTTCTTAACTTACACCTAATGCTCTGAACTACAAACGATGTGGCAGAATTCAGATATGTAAAAACATACATTTTACAAGAAGAAACGATCTGTTTAACAAATTACTTCAAATAAATGCTACACATTATAGCCTTATATAATACTTCTTCAGAACAGTCTTTTCATATAGTATAATATAGGTCAGTATATGGCAGAGGGTATAGTATACAGCTATAAAGGATGGACATGTCATACAGTGATTTCAGCACTGTATATTCACAAAACTGGACACCAGCGTACAATAGAGTGCTTGGTACTACGCTGCCATGGTTGAGATCATGCAGAGTATTTGTGTTGCCCTTATTTACCCGTTGTCAAGTCAACAAGACCTTGTCACATACTGGTCACATTGTGGAGCTGTGAAAACAATACTATATAAAGTCCTTGAATCTAATGGTGGTGCAAGATGTTTGTGCCCTACGATGGATTGGTGCCCCATCTAGGGTTGTTCCTGCCCTGCCCCAGAGTTGCCAAGTGGGCTTCGGCTGGCCAGTGACCGCATGTGGATTAAGCGGAAGATAATGGATGAGAGAGAACCCAACTAATCAATATTATTCATTTATTTATCAAGTCTATGAACCAATATTACATATCTGTAAGTGGCAAAATTATGTGAACCATTGCTTTCAGTATCTGGTGTTACCCCCTTGTGCAGCAATAACTGCAAAAAAGACATGTAAATGTTAAATAGTCTTTCAGATTGACTTGGGGGATACTTAACCTAACTCTTGACTGTCTAGAACATTAATTTTAGTCTGATTTAAAATCTCCTTTTGTAGAACAACTCATGCACTTATAACATCAGTCTTGCTGCATGCCCCACAGTGTCTTGTCCATGTGCCACATGAGGGGTAATGTTCCATTTGGAGAGCAATAGATTTCTCCTTACAGACATGCCACACATCATTGTTGTTCAGTGTTCTTCTGATGGTACACTCATGAACTATAGGTAAATGGGAGATGCCTTTAAATGCTTAGAAGTTACTCTGGGTTCCTGTGTGTCCTCATGGACTACCACACATAACACTGGTGGTATAATGGTCTTAAATGTCCTCCATTTTTACATATTCTGTCTGTGGATTGGTGGGATCACAATATTTAGAGGTGATCTAAAACCTCTTAGGAGATCCTCAGAAAGCTTGAACAAACAATGTAAAGATGAGACTCTGATCTCGACCACAACAGGGCACAGTTGCAAGCATAATTTATGCAGGTATATATTATTTCTTGTATTTAGTGTGGCATTAAAACCCTAAATAAAAGAGCATGTAATGTGCCATACAAGAGCAGTCGAAAGTCAAATCTGTGAAATCTGGTAAAACTGGTAAATCTATCATTTGGTTAAAAAAAAAGCCCCCCACAAAAATCATGGCTCCAATTTCCCATGAATACATACACAGTTTAAGCAAGAATGCCATGCAGTGAGACAAAGGGAGAAATTTCCTTGTTTATTTTGGATGTCATGGCATTTGAAATAATGCTGCACTGAATGAAATACTGCAAATTCGACTATGGCCCCGGCCACCATCCACATAGCCATGCTCATTAAACAAACTGAGCATGAGAAGCAAGAAAGGCTCCCAGAGCACCCTGGGATTTGGCACAGAGATAAACATAAATAAACAGGCAACAATGTTGCACCTGCTTAAGAATCAAAATGCTGTAATGACAAACCTGATGGAGCAGTTTGGATAGAAAAAAGTGAAGTCTGATCAAATGCACCAGGATCACACTACGCACGGGTAATCAAAAGTAATGCAATGAAAAATAATACAGCATTTACTTTACAGGCCAGACTATGCAATCTGAACTCCATATTGAGGAAAAATCCGCTGTCGAGTACTCGACTGTCTAAGAGCATCTTTGGCAAAAATTTAATGAGATGTCGTTTGAAACACAAACTTCTCCACATGTGCCTTTTTCCATTTTTCTTCAAAATTACACAGACAGGAAGAAATGACATCACGTCTCTCAAACGTAATGCCCCGATCATGTAACAGTATACAAAATAAAATATTTTCTTAAATAGATAGAAATGTTGCATGAAAATAGAACCGTATCAAAAGAAACACCAACTGCAGTTCATAGTCATTCATTAAAATGTCTAAATCTGGGTGCGCATCACTGGGACTTGAGGCCCAGGCTGTTGCCGTTCAGGGGGTACGAGTAGGCTTTGCCCAGCACGATGCGGTCCCGCAGCAGCTTGAACAGCACGTAGTAATTGCAGAAGAGAATGAGGCCCAGCGAGAGCGTGTGGTTCCAACGCTCAGAGCGCAGCAATGAATACAGCTGATATAGCACCACGCTCGATTCGATCCCGATTAGCAGGTTTAGGATCCGCAATGGCTTATGAAACAGGAACTGAGGAGAGAAAGCCAAGACGTTGCTTAAATATCATGTTTCGTTCATTAGATTATTAATCTAAGTAGTTTGACCTTTACTTCACATTTACAGTAGTCATTTAGCAGATGTACTTCTTCAGAGATATTACTCCTATAATCTAAGCAATTCTACGTTAAGGACCTTGATCAAGCAGTCAACAGTGGCAGCAGAAGTAAGATTTGAACCCTGTGTCTTCTGGTCCATAGTCCAGTACCTTAACCGCTGTCCACAAATGCATGAGAGAGTGGACTCCTGTGGATGCACTTGATAATCTTGTATATGGTCAGAGAGACAGGGGATTTGATCTGAGGATCTATGGCTGACAAGGCAAGTGCTTTTTCATGGTGAGATGGAAGGCAAAACAAGGCCAGTCTATAACTTATATTACCTTATAAAAACTATACTATTCTATTCTAAGTTCACATATATTTTAACACTGGCAATTTCTAATGTTACTTCAAAACAACAGGATCTAACTCACCACATTTCCATTAGGACACCTCCTGGTAAAACATAAATAAGCCCCAGTCTTGTGACTAAAATCTCCTAATAAAACTATGGCAGAAATCAAAACGATGGTCAACACTTTACAGTGCTGGTTTGTAACTATTATTTTCGCAAATTATATTTTTTAGTAACTGTCATCCCCCAATGTAAAAATTCTATAAAATATGACATTTAACATATTTAACTTCTTCCTGTCTTTAATCCTGTATAACCAGTGCCTTGGGTATGCTCAAGGTCTCAAAACAATCTTAAACATTTACGGCATTTAGCAGACACCCTTATCCAGAGCGACTTACAATTCACACAGTCATACAATCCAATCAATTGTGGGTTAAGGGCCTTGCTCAGGGGCCCAACTGTAGTAGCTTGGCAGAAGTAGGATTTAAACCTTGGACCTTCTGGTCCACAGTCCAGCTCCTTAACCACTAACCCACAAAAGAGTTTGTTTACGGTGGAGCTGCAATTTGAACCAATTTGGCAAATTGGTTCATATATGTACATGTTAATTTATCTAAAATGTTAATGATGTTCATGTTAATTTATTTAAAAAAATTGATGCATAGAAGTCAAATGACCCTACCACTGTATGGGATTATATAAGTAGTGGTAAGACACACCGTTTAGCCTACTACATATGTTCCAGAACAGATAATTCAAGAGAGAGGATCGTTAAATTGAAGGAACAGCTCAATTTTCTACAAACTTTTTTCCACCTTGATACTTCGGGGCACCATCATTTTCTTTACATAAATTTCTTTTCTCTTTAAATATCACTTGCTATATTTACTTCCATTAAGTTGCCGTATACCTGTTTTTATTTGGCAGACCCCCTTATCCTGAGCAACTTACAAAAGTGAATGAACAGTATAAATGGACTTGCGTTACCAACTACGCCTTAATATTAACACTTTTATTTATTATTTCTTCTCAGACACTGTTCCAGCTATGCAAAAATATTTGAATAAAAATGAATGCTGAGACGTTTCAGTTACATATCACAATTTCTATATGGGTGTTATTTGTGATGTAGTTTTAGATAAATGCATGTTCTTAATTAGTTAAAGGTTAGATTTCTGTCCTATTTTCAGAGTTATTATTGATTATAGTTATTATTATAATTAACCATCTATTCCATGGATGCCAATAATTCTGGACTGAATGGATATAGCACATTATAATATGAAAACGGGCAGTGTAATATTCGTCATAGTTTTGGTTTTAGAATTTATATTACTGTCATTTACTGCAGCCCCAGTCTTATCGAGTGACCTTGTTTTTTCATCACCCAATTAAGGAATAAGGTAATTATTTTGACTTGTGACATGGGTCTGATTGACTCGGCTGAACTGAAACTAAAGAAACTCATGAAAAATAAGCACTTGGAGACCCAAGATAAATTACACCTCTCAAAACTCTCATACAAGAACAACTAGAAGAATAGGCAAGCTTAAATTACTAAATTACAAAGGCCATGGTGCATAACAAACTGCAAATTAATTTAGCTCATGATTTTTTTTTTTTCAATTTCTGACTTTAGCTGCAATATCACCAGAAAGCTAATCAACTTTCCATGCCCTCTCCGCCCTCAAAAAAGACCCAAGGACCAAATACTACTCACATAAAACCTGGCATGAGAGACATCAGAGGGCAAGGCCACATTATACGGTCCCACCGCTTTATAGAGGCATCGGCTATGTCGCACAAGCACACCCTGTGGCCAGATTGTGCTCTCAGACCACCTGTGTTCCAAAAGAGAAAAGTAAGCAAAAATAAATGCTGGGCTTGGGTATAGTTTATAAATGTTTAATAGTGAACAACATGACAACCTGAATTTGAAACATTCTGTAATGCTAAACATGATGCATTAGGAAGAAATATGAACGCACATTTGATATTAACAAAGGTAGTCCCTATCTACTCAAACTTTTACCACCTTAATTGAATTTTACTGTAGCACTCAACGGCTTTCTCATACGATCAGGAACAGATCAGCATTAACTGTGTATGTAAACAGTAGCAGGTTCGGTGATCGTTACCTTTTATAATTCTTTAAGAGGAGTTCTGTACTATTTGCATTAATCACCAACAATAAAATCAAAGTTTGTAGTTACGTTGGCTTATATGCACGTTGATACGTGTGGTATGCATTCAACACATACCCAAGCATGTCCTAAAAGAGAGTATTTTTTAATCGAATATACGCCAATTGCCAACGACTCAACAAATACCCTATTATGTTTAAATAGGGTGAACAAGCTTGCTTTAGAGGTTTAATAATCAGAAGAGGGAACAGGTGTCAGGGACTAAACCAAATTTAACTGCTCTCTGTCACACCTGCATGTATAATCACACTAGTTTAAAATTATTTCACAGGTTGCTAGACAGATTTCTCTTGACCAGAGCAAATGATATATAACTGATGATTGTAAAATGCACTCTTAGGTAACGAGCAAGCGAATAAAACACAAACAGCAGTGTAGCTCAAAAATATCAAGTACGATGGATGGAATACGATGTTCCCAGTAATATCCTAGACAGCGACAAATTATTTCAATAATAGCAAGTCTAAGAACATCGAACAAATGTTACAAGCCCGGACTCGAGTTTGAAACCAGTCTTGTGTAATACTGATCGAGTAAATAAGTATTCAATATGTAATGTTTAGGTGCATTTATAGCTCTGCACATCAATCACGACATCAGATGGCGTGACAGTTTGCCCAATAATGACTACCAGATACACCACATATACATCATAAACATATCCAAGTATGTCACATATGAATTAAGGGGCTCAACAGTTGTTTCAGAGATGCAAGAAGATTTATATATAAATATATAGTGCTCTACACAACTTGACGGTGATTTCCAAACTGCTTCAATGCATAGTGATCAGTGATGATGATGACAGTTTTACACTTACATGTATTCTGGTTATTAAACACTGGAGTATGATTTTTAACACTCACGTGTGTTGCGGTGCGTTGCTGTAGGAGCCATGTTCAAGCCGCTGCCACCGGCCTAGGTGTGCGGCAGAGCGGTGCAGCAGGTCACAGTAACTGGGAGGCAAAAGCTGGCTCATTAACATTACAAATGCGTTAATCCACACCATGATCAGGTGCTCACATGACCATCGCATGTCGTAGTATTGTGTGTTCTGGAGGTGGATGAGCAAAGACATACAACATACTTTTTAATTGTGAAAGAATTCTTTTTGCAGCAGGCACTAATATCATTCTGATTATAATACATTCATTCTTACATTCAGATTTTTAAAAAGTCAAGACATTTTATAGTATTGCATTGAAATACAAATTGCACACAGAATCTATATTCATTTATACAAATGGGAACATCAATTTAAAAAAGTCCACAAATGGAGCAAACTATGCAATGTTGAAACTAAAATTGATAGGTTGTGTATAAATTTACATCCATTAAACAAAATGCAAAAAAAACCAGGGTAAACAAGAATAGGTTTGGGTATTGCCTGCATTTGAACAAAGTGTCTCACACCAAGGAAGAAACAGATTGCAAGACAAAGGATATCACCAGTAGTCTGTGCTAATTTTGCAAGTAACAATGTTAGGAATATGTTGGACCCAAGATACACACTCCTAAACTATTGTCTAATTCCAATATCGCACACCTCTGCCCTTTGCTTAAACAAACTTACTTTTCTGGTCAAACTAAACAAACTCAAAGTATTTTGTACGCATAGTGTACAGCGCCCTGGGCTCTTTATCACACTTGTCCAGAGAAGACTGCAAGAACTATAATACTATTACAGTTATAGGATAATAATAGTACAGGAGAACTTACCTGGACAAAACAGAGCGGAAGGAAGGCTACATAATACGCGCTGAACAGCGAATTGAAGAGCACCTCTTTGATGCGACGATTAAAGTCACTCTTGAGCTCCTCCACCTCACTGCGAATGAGCTCTGGCGATGGCGGGCATGTATGGGCAGGCACATGTGCAGGGCTGGAGAACTGCTCTCGCAGGTTCTCACGTACCAAAGCTAGAAAGTCCTTGGGTCGCTGCATAGAGCTGTCTGCCCCATCCTGCTCTGAAAAGCCACAGTCTGTTTGAACTTGCTGACTCCTGCCTTCTTGGTGGAAACAGCATAGTGGCACATACACACCGAATCTGACAGAACAGACATATGTGGATTTAAGGGCAGAACAATAAATCCTAAAGGGTTAGGGACTACAATGGATTATATGATTCAGTTACTGAAGGTACAGATTGTATGTATATAATTTCATGGGCTGCTCTAACCTTCTGTGCAGTTCGTGTGGGTTTTAGTGTGACAAGTTTTACACTTGTCACACTAATTGTTCCTTATGTAATTGCTCCAGGCACAGAAGCCTTCAATTTCCACATTTATGTTTGCTTGAAATATGTAGTCATACAGTTTGAGTGTTCAAGTGTTTGTGAATCCTAATTGTCTGTAGTTCTACATGAATGTTACCTAAAGCTTCATTTTTTTACACCGCACCTAACAGACAGGAAACCCAATTAAACAAAATACTAGCTCATTTGTTTGAGCAAAATTGCTTTAGTTGAAAAAAAAAACTGAGTATTACAGATCTGTGAGTGAAGAGAATCTTTGCTTTTAACAGTATTTTTGTCTCCAAGTTAATTTTGTTATGTTTATCTACCTTTATGATGTGTGAAAAGTGGATGATGTTTTAGGTTAGCTTATACTGACGCACAAACAGAAGAGTTCACAAATTCTCAACCACCATTCAAACAAGCTGAGATTGGTGTGGAACAGCATACTATATCTAAACTCTATCTGTATTTAAACAAATGTATAACACAATAAAACATTCTTTAGATGTTTATAAACAGAATTTGTAGCTACAATATACAGAGAATCATTCACAGGCTCCTTAGTATTTCTAAAGTAAACTTGTTGACCCAAATTATTAACTGCAACCAAGTTTCCAAGGACCATTGGCACTGGAAACCTGTATTTGGCTTCATATGTTTTCTTCTGCATCTGGTGTGAAACTGATGTTAACAAGCCAAATGTGATAACAAATCTAGACTTTTTAATACTGCAGAATTTATAACAGAATGCTTCCTATTGCAAAAAAGAATATACAGTGCCAAAACCTGATGGCTACAGCATTAACCAATTTATCAATGTTACTACCTAAGTGCACTGCACCTCTATCAGACATAACTATATCTGGGATGGTTATATTGAACTATTACAATAGATTCACTGCATTACTAATTAATTCATTATCAGCATTTAACCACAAAATGATGTGTGTAAACTTTCTCTGGAAAACTGGTACTGTTTCCTAGAGATATTTATGCAAAGATGCTCAGTTATGCATCAATGCTAGGTCTCGTAAAGCGTAACTGTTTAGTTGGGTAACCACATAGAATAATAATTACATCTAAGAAAGAAACTGAGTTCTCTATATTATTATATCTATTATATTTAGACTTGGGCACTATATGCCAGTGGATCCCAAACATTTTCTGCAGTGCCCCCTTCTGTAAATAAAAATATTTGAGCCCCCTACACAAACACACACGTACACATCTTTTGTTCCTTTTGTGCTTCTCTGGAATTTATTTTAACATTGTACATCAAACAAAATGTCTTAGTAGAATGTGAAAAGGAAATGACAAATCACCTATATATATACACTGGAATTACAAGATTTACTGTGTAACAGCAATATTTTGTCTCGCTGCCCCACTATTAAGGGTGGGTCATATGGGCCTTAAATAATATCATGATATTTCAGAGTACTTTTAAGATAACTAGACATTTGGTGGTATATTTCAACAACATACAATTGCAACAAAATAGATTTTATACTTTAAAATACCTGACCTCATGGCTTTTTTTTTTTTTTTAACTTTCCTCGTGCTCAGCTATATGCTTCTGCTTGTGAGTTGGTGAAACAATAGATTTGTTGTTTCAGACCTTTTGCATAGCTTACATATCACTGTAGTTTGTTGTACATCTGATATTTTGTACCAAAACCACCTCCACACTACTGAAGTCACTCCCCTTTTGGGGACAAACTCTTCTACCACTTTCTGCCATATCTGTTGCTCTGCCTAGAAGTTAGGTAATGAAATTATAATTTATATTCTCTCAATCCATTACGTCATTACGTAAAGATGTCGGAATATCACAATATGGATGTTTCATATTGTCTAAAAAACGATAATGGTATTATTGCCTGTGACTATGTCCTGCAAAATATCCCAAATACCTTGTTTGCATGAACTGATAATTAAATTCATTGAGACACTAAAACATGAATGCTGACTATACACAAAATCAAATAACTAAAACATAGATACATTGGCTTTGTATTGTGACAGAGAGAAAAGTAACAACAGCACTTACGGGTAACCCAGAAAGAGCAGGTTAAGCACTGAGTGGGTCTTGAAGAGGTTGACGAGTGTCCAGCACAAAACCCAACCGCACATGGTGAGGAGGCTAAGCCGAGCCACAATTAGCAACACATACCGCACAAATGAAGATGGGCTTGTCTGAGAAGCCTGGCACCAGTAAGCAAGCAAAAGGAAAGTCTTTTAGTTACAGACATACAACGGCATGTGTTGTAAAAGTCACACCAGAGGACAGTGATGCTTGTCAAAGAAAGTTCTATAGTTCAGCATGGGGGTGGGAATCTCTAGGCACCACACGATTACAATTCAAAGTGCAGCGATTATTGATGCATCTCAATTCGGGTTTTTTTTCTTTACGATGTGACTACATGAAACAAATCTAAGGCGTCGAAATAGGTCCTAAACTTAAGAACCAAAAACCCGTAACCAAAAATTTACATTTTGCAATAGAAACTGGTTTGTAAACAGAATATTTCTGTTTGTAATTGTCTAGTTTAAATTTAATATTCTTATTAGTTTTCTCTTCCTTCTCGCCTTTTCTCCGTTGCGCTTCTCTCAGTCTTGCTTTCCCTTCAAAAAGTTTCTCGCTTTTGACTTTTGGACGCGACTTGACAGGGGATGGGGGTATCCAGGCAACCATTGGCTGCTGTAGTTAAGCCCCGCTACATCAAAAAACGTTTAGGTTAAACTATATGATGTTTTGGCAGCTTAACAATAAACTTGAAATCTGAATTAAAAATCAAATAAAACACAGTGAAATAGCTATATAAAATGATGTAATGAATGCCTGTTGCTGGGTGGTTTGTTCCAGCTCATTAAATCTTAACATTAAGTCTTAATATTATGTTATCAAAATATCACCTAGATTAACAAATTAGTAGTGTGACTGTAAGCCTATACGACCAACTGTGCATTACTAAAAAAGATAATCGTTAAAACTATCTTCCCTGTGTTTATTCCTGACCATTTCTCAATCGGGGTAAAAGACTTGCGCTTTCGCTGACGTTGTGGCCTCTGTAGAATGAATTGGTGTCACCGTCAAATCGGGTCCAAAAGTCAAAAGCGATAAACTTTTTGAAGTGAAATGGAGAAAAGGCGCAAAGAAAGCGAAAACGGATACTTCAAGAATATTAAACTCAAAATAGATGTTACGGAGCTCATTTAGTGAGTGCTGATGTTCACAGAACAGAAGAACAGAAGCTGGTCTACCTATTCAGATGCAAGTGTGCTCGATTTTCTATTATTGACATTTGTTAATCGATTCAGAATCGTTAATGTCCGAATTGTGATGCATCTAAAAATAAAATTTTTCTCCCACCCCTAGTTCAACATAGATATGACCTTAAACAGCATCAGCATTGAAAATGGATAACGAGAACGCAATTCAATTCCTATACCTGCTATTTATTGATTTATTTATATTATCCAGTGTTATCGACAGTATTAGCTGTGAGTGATAAAATAATCAGTATTGCTTTCAGTATCTGGTGTGCCCCTCTTCGGCAGAAATAACTGCAACTAATCATTCCTGGTAACTGTTGCTCAGTCCTTCACAATGGCTTGGGGGAACTTCAGACCATTCCTTTATACAGAACAGGTTAAAATGTTGGTAAGCTTCCTCACATGAACTGCTTCCACATGTCTACTGATTAGGGCCTGGGTTTGGCCATTTCAATACATTAAAATGTATTCTAAAATTATGGTTATGCTTTAGGACATACACAGCTCACAAATATGAGGGAATATTGCAAAATGAATGTGAAGAGGATTCCACAACTGCTTGGCAATCTGATCCTGTCCATGCCCCATCAGTGTGTTTTGGCAGCATTGGGTAACTATACACCCTACCGAACAGTCAATGTGTGGTACTCTCATAATGGATATATCACTTGTTACTTAATCACGCTAACAAATTGCATCTCATTTGTATAATAGAACAACTTTGACTTTTTGGATTAAATAGATGGCTAAGCCTACACTATACACTGCCTATTGGAGAATTACTAGTTGATTTAGTTTAAGAATACAATCACACATTCACACACACATTTTGCTTAGTACTAAATAGACACAGAAAACCGTAAGATCTGTTAGTCAAGTAAAAGAAGTAATGCTGTCACTCACTACTTCTGTTCCTTTATACTATACTTATTAAAACACTCCGACTGTTCTGAGAAATGACGCATGCACCACAGCTTCCCATGTTTCTTTTAGGTGGCTCTCAGAAGCTCTTCTTATTATTCACTGATTGTTTGGATTTATAAAAAAAAAAAAAAAATCAGTTAAATATATCATATAGGGGACAAACGGTGATATTTGAGAAGTGAAATGAAGTTTATATGATTTACAGAAAGTGTGCAATAATTGTCTAAACAAAATTAGGCAG
>JAUZST010008882.1:0-13307 GCA_034779995.1 Parotocinclus haroldoi
GAGAGAGAGAGAGAGAGAGAGAGAGAGAGAGAGAGAGAGAGAGAGAGAGAGAGAGAGAGAGAGAGAGAGAGAGAATACAGCGAGAAGGAACAAGAGTAGAGTTTTAGGAAAGGAAGAACAGAAATAGCAAGAGTTTGTAAGAAGGTTAAAATTGGAAAGGGTTACAGTAAAAGGAATGATAATGTAGGGACAAAGACAGAACAGATAATCGTTTAAAGAGAAAAATTATGACGTGGGGAAGAGTGAGAGTACTGCCTTTTCCTTTAAAAGTAAAGATTAGAAAGTACAGCTTTAAATAATAAAACAAAAGTCCTTTAAAACGAAACGAAAACCGCCTCACTTTAACTAAACTTTGCTCTTTTTTCAGTTTAAAGTGAGGACGAGAGAAAGTATAGCACAGCATAGGGGAAAAAAAAGGGTTGGAAACGAGTATAAAAACGCTTAGTTTAAAGGCCTATTATTGAAAAAGTGTGTCGATTTTCTTACAATCAACGACAAATCACACCAATAAAACTGATAAAGATGCAAGATGTACCCCGACATAACACGATCATCTAATGAAATATGATGTAAAGCCGATGTAAAGTTAATTGCTGTTGTGTTTTTTTTCCCCCAGTGAAATGAATGGATCGCAGTGAAATGCCGTGATGCAGCGAAGAAGATTTCTAATTAAGTGGGAGAGAATGCGATGACCGTTTAATAATGAGTATCTGAGTATAGTTTAAAGGGAGGAAGAGTGAGAGTATTGTAAGTTTTTCCTTTAAAAGGTGGTTTCAAAACAATGTACTCCTTACTTTTATTCTCAGTCCTTTTGCTGCGTCACAACATTTCTTTGCTGCTTCCCTCCACGAAGTGGGAAATCCTTCCCGCCGTATTTCGTTAGGGTACTTTAGGCGTGTTGATAAGCTGCACAGTGAAATATGGCGTGCCTTCATAGAAACACTTCAAACGAGGCACGGCTAAGACATGTTTAGTGGAGCTAGATCAAAGAGCCGTGTCCCTGTAAGCCCTGTCCATACGTGGTCCGCTGCTGGACCGTCTCTCTCCCGGGTGGGCTCGGGGTCTAAACAGCGGCATGCAGGGGCTTAGACTGAGCTCAGGTCTGTCACCAAGATCTAAAGCAGACTCCAAACCTGCACACCGCCTCAAATCCTCAGAGTGAGGTCAAATTAAAACCTTGAAATTAAAAGGCTGTGATTAGGGAACACCTGAACACTCATTATCCCAGCCAGGGCAAAGCGAAGCCTGATCAGAGGCTCCACTGGACAAGTCTGGCGTTTCGAATTCATTAGTGGTGGTCCTGATCAGGGTAACGCAGCCAAAATAAACTCTACGAAGCAAGTACGGGCACAGAAGACCGGCGTCCCATGCAGAACACGCTTACGCCTGTACACCACGTTCCCCAGGATAGGCACCGACCGTGAAAACGGGGGTTCAAAATGCACACTTAAAACACTGAGACCTAAAAAAATAGGCCAATATTAAGAATGAATCACCGAAACGGTTTAAAAGAGGTTCACTAGCAGTGTCAATGTTCCAAATCTAAGGCCCAGAGCCTAAAACGTGTCATTAATGTCCTGTAAAAATCTCATAAGTAGGCTCTAAAAACAGCAGGTTAAAATACGTTTAAAATGAAAAACAAAAACTACAAAAATAAATACAACTAACAATGTTAACAACACAACCGAATGTCAAATCGTTAAGATTTATTATTTATTTAGTTTTTAAATAATTTATTATTAAAAAAAAAAAAAAAAGAAATTCAGATTTTCCCTGGAAATACGTATCTAAAAACTATGAAAATTAATCAAGTAAAATAAATTATAAACATACTTAACGTTTCGAAACTTAGTATTTTTTCAAAAAGAATTAATTATATAAATGAATACACAAATAATATATATTTTAATTATAACTATTATACATTTTTATTTGGTTTAGTCATCATTTCTTTAAATCTACGCAAAAAAGACAACAACCTGTTTTGACATTTTCTGCCAGAACCCAATTTTTAATTTTCTTTATATAAATGCATGCTGGTGTCATTAAATTTAATCATTATATTCTAAATGAAGCCTTTTGTCAATTTTTCCATGTTTTAAAATGTATAAAATGGGACAAGTAGCAAAATTAGGTGTTCTTAAGTGTTAGGATTAATAAAAAACGTCATTAAACTGAATTGTTTCTCTTAAACGTCACATAATAAAACATGTTTTGGATTCTTCGGCTGGAGTTTTTATGTAAATCTACAGTAAGGCTTTTATTGAAGGCTTTTGATTAACGTTCTAAAACGCTGCCGTCTGTTTTTACTGCGGTTTAAAAGCAAAACGTTTGTCAAATCTCTTCCCTTTCCCAACTTTGATCCCCGGAGAGTACAGTTCAAATCCAGGCTCCCTCACTCTCACTCCCTCACTCTCACTCCCTCACTCACTCACTCCCTCACTCACTCCCTCACTCACTCACTCACTCACTCACTCACTCACTCACTCACTCACTCCCTCACTCACTCACTCCCTCACTCACTCCCTCACTCACTCACTCACTCACTCCCTCCCTCACTCCCTCACTCACTCACTCACTCACTCACTCACTCACTCACTCACTCACTCACTCACTCACTCACTCACTCACTCACTCGGTTCCTCGTTTAGCACGGCAGAGTACCGTCCTGCGCGGGAAACCCCCGTCAGCTGCGGCGTGTATTTCTACTGTATATCGCAGTGAGACGTTCAGCACTGCGCCTAATTATTTTGGGCGAGTTTGTTGCGCATACAAACAGCGATTTGTCGGTTTACGAGCGCGAGATCTTATAATGGCTCTGAGCTGTAAACGCGTGCAAGTCTGTGCGTGTTTGGGTTCGTGCTTACCTTAAACAGTGTGACCGTGATCTCCACGTTCTCCGGGACAGGCCACACCACCACTCCTCGGTAGGGGTTTTTGATGCCTGGCTGCCAGCTGTGAGACTGAGAGACAACACGCATATCATAACTAGGCAGTCGCCTTAAATGTTCCCTAGCAATGCTGCCATGACACCCAGACTTCTGACCCTCGAGTTTTAAGGCAGTAACTGGCAGGTGAGAGTCTCCCCTCGATCCGGCTCAAATTCCAAACACAAAACTCTACCGTCTTGTCCGAGCCCAAACAGGCCTGGAGGTAGAACCTCAGAGAGGTTCTGGACCGGCTGTGCAGGGGCGCTCGGCAGCCCAGTCCTAACGTGAAGGTCATTTTCCCAGGCTCTCCGCAGCTCCTGAACAGGTCAAGTGTTTCTTTTATCGCTGCCTTGCGATTGCACCGTTTCGCATTCGTTCTTTATTTTGTCCGTTTAACATGTCCGGGGACTTTTGGCTCACCCTGCACAAATCACAGGGCATCAGCAACCTCAGCAAACGCCTGTCAACAAGGGGCATGGGAGTGTCAAACCTGGACGAGTAATTCATTTCCATCATCATCATCAGTCCTTCTTGGTCTGTCCCGGGGCCTTGGGGGACCCGAGTCGCCATTTAGAGTTTCGCCTGATGAGCCTACCCGAATTTCCCAATTACAAATACGCCATTTCCAAATGCACCCCAGTGACAGAAGAAATGCACGGCAGCTCAATCAAGTCGCCCGACAGGTGGGTTTTCGCCACGGTGGCGCTTGTTGAGCAACTCTAAACCCCACGTACGAAATGAGGTCGGATTTCCAACCCCCGTCCAATCGTTTCCGGGAAACGGCTCGATTCGCCGGAAGCGCACAGCTGACCCAGATCTGAAACGAAGCCTCATAGTCTGACGTGGTGCAAGTCTGGACTGGGCGGGCCGGCGCGCGTAGCAACAGCTTTGTAACGACGACAAATTGGTCGTGCGTAAATCTGTCTGGACGGGTCGTGGAGGCTTTCGAGTTCTGCCTGTCCTAACACGGATTGCCTGATTCTGAGGAAGCGTACGCAAACGGCACGCAGGGTTTACAGGTGACCAAGCCAGGCTTCTCCAGGATATCCCACCCTGGCAGGCTAAATGATCACAATCAGTGAGCCGGAGCAAGAAAACTAGACTGTACATGAGCACGAAATACCGGGAAGCACAAATCTCAAGTGTCATCACAGGCAGAGAGGGAGTCATTGTTTCGCTCTAGGAGGTTCGGTTCACGTACAGATGTGCTGGAATTTTCCTTCAAGGTATGCTGGTGGAATTCCTAAGAACTTCCGTCTCGCACAATCAATCAAGCACAATAAAGTCTTGCAAACGTAGAAAAAAAATAAAAATTTCAATAGTGGTTATTAAAAACATTGCTTCTTAATCACGTGTTAAAATGTAGCAAATCAGACGGCGGCTGTTTGAAATAGCAGAATAAGAGGTCAGGCCTTTCCCCAAAAAAAAAATTCCCAAAAGCAGAGGCAAGAGGCCAAGTCCATAAAAGGATGTGACGCAATACTGAAATGCATGCTGGGTTATGGGCGCACTCGTACCTTGGAGGATTTCCGTCGACTCCTGCGGGTCCACACTACCACAAGTTTGTCTGGTTGCCTGACGAAACAAAAAATATATATATATATTTTGAGTCAGACAGACAGAACCCAACAATAATAAAGTGATGACATAATCATATTTTAAAGGCACAGAACCGAGACTCGTACTCTCACAGCAGCGACCGGAGAACCGAGACTCGGACTCTCACAGCAGCGACCAGAGAACCGAGACTCGGACTCTCACAGCAGCGACCAGAGAACCGAGACTCGGACTCTCACAGCAGCGACCACAGAACCGAGACTCGGACTCTCACAGCAGCGACCAGAGAACCGAGACTCGTACTCTCACAGCAGCGACCGGAGAACCGAGACTCGGACTCACATGGCACCAACAGGATAACAAAGAACTCTTGAGCCCAATTCTCAGGACCTTGGTATGCATGTCCACATCTCTGGCCCCCAGCATGACAGCTGGACTCGGAGTTGACAGTCATGGACACGAGACCCAACCCAGATACACACAAATTGTGAACATCATTGCTGCCCAGTGCCAGGCAGGTAAAGAGTTCATGGAGACCATAGAGTGCTTAAGCATAGTCTAAAGAGCTAGAAAATGATTTAACATCAAGCAGCAGTGAGGAACAAAGCCTAAAGCTTTCTGACTGGATAGAAGAACAGCTCATATACAGCAAACAGGACCGAAAAGGAGCACAGAACTGAAGGAACACTTAGATCACCACTCTCATGTTAATTCATACAGCACCAGACCTATGATCTAGAAAAGATTAAGTGTGAGAAATGATTAAAGTTGTTACAAGACTCCTGGCTGTTCAGCAAGACTGGCAAGGATCATGTGACAAACGGATGATCCCCTGTAAATACACAAACATTAACAGAGCTTCTCCAAACATAAGCAGACTGTGAGAAAGACTTTAACTGCACAAGCGCCAGCCACAGCCAACACTGTAGGTAAATAAGATCATTGCTAAAATAAATAGCAGTTGGGAATTCGATCGGTAGAAAGAAACCGTGTTTCTGATGAGTGCGTTTAAAGACTGACGCCCCGCTCGCTGTGTCAATCTGTAAAGTCTCTAAAGGGAAAAGAACAGAAAAATGGGAAGGCCTCTTCTTGAATTTGTTTAAGAATAGTTCCGAATGCCGCTGTAGAGGAAGCAGTGTGCAGTTCTGCAGATCCGAGCACAGATGTGAGAGTGTAAACGTGAAAAAAAGAGGAAGAAGCAAGAATATCATATGCAAAGCAAACAGAGAGAGATGGAGTCTGTTACAGTGCCTCAGGAAGAAACCACAATACAGAGTAGATCAACATGCTTATACTTACACCATCATACACACACACACACACACCATCATACACACACACACACCATCATACACACACACACACACACACACCATCACAACAAACACACACACCATCATACACACACCCACCCACACACAGCATCACAAACACTCACAACACACACCATCACACACATACCATCACAACATCTTTCTCACACACGCAAAATCACACACACACACACACACACACACACACACACACACACACACACACACACACATACTGGAAAGGTTCAAAATGACGGGAGGCAATAAACCACTGGTTCAGTCTCTCGGTCCCAAAGGAAGAGCTGAACTGCATAATGGAAGGCACAGACGCAGCAGCCTCGGCGATCAATGAGGCATTTTTTGGGACTTACAAAAATAGAGCAAGTTGGTCTCAACAGCCGTGTGTGTGTGTGAGCCCACGGTCGTCCCGATGCCACCGTTCCGACTCAAGTCTAGAACGACGTGTCAGCGATGCCAAGTCTGACACCAGAAATTAACTTTAGTAAAGGGAAGAACTAAAAGCAACCGTTCACTCAACTGACTGGAAAAGGAAGACGCGGCGTAAATGACGAGTAAACGGCGGCCTTTAATTGCCTACCGAGCTGGTAACAGTGGGAACAAAGTAGCGGCAAGGACAGAGACAGCCAGCACAGAAACCCATTAGAGCTAAAAGATCAGATGATGTAACTGCCTATCAACGAGGTCTAAAGCATCTAATCATAAATC
This sequence comes from Parotocinclus haroldoi, assembly GCA_034779995.1. NCBI lineage: Eukaryota > Metazoa > Chordata > Actinopteri > Siluriformes > Loricariidae > Parotocinclus > Parotocinclus haroldoi. Next base: position 6,527 of record JAUZST010008882.1, read on the forward strand.
TATATGTGCTTTTTCTGGCAGTGCAAACATTTTTTTTTTAATCTACATCTTACACAGCTTGAGAAATAGTCTTAAGGATCCCGAACTATTAATTGACTATAAATAGCTTCAGCTGCAACTTACCAGAAATATGATTCATTCACTTGGGTGACTGCGTAGGCTCAAAGTAAACGAGCGACTCAAGGTGAGGATTTTTCCTGATATTATACACTTAAGCTGTGACCACCCAACTTTTTTTTATTGTTTGTTTGTTTGTTTTTTCCACACCCTCCTTAAACGTAACGTGTCCTAATGTCGCCTTTGTGAGGGGCTGCTTGCATGTGGACAGCCATTTCTGCGGGTTACTTACTGACAGAACGACCATGCTTTACACACAGGGCATTTTAAGATTTCAGTCTGTGACGGAGGGCAATTAGTCAAAATTACCCATCCCATGGGGGTGGGGAGGGGGGGGGCAAAAGCAATACGCATCAGTATCGCATCGATATTAGGCCGCATCACAATAAATTGAAAGCTTGGAGAACGAAAGTTTCGGTACACAGAGCGTGTAGACGAGGTGACGGAGGAAATGCAGGACAGGTGAGAAGAATCAATACTGGTGACACGTGCATTTGACCCAACCATGTTAGAAAGTAAGGAAGCCTGGAAACTGAGGCGAAGTCGGTCAGTCACAAAGGGTGCGCCTAACCCTTTTAGGACCAGGGGCCGGATCTGTTCTATGCTTTCAAATGTGATTGAAACGACCTACGGTAATGAAAGGGTTAAGAAAAAAAATAAAATTTGGCATCCGTTTCAAAGTACAGGACAAATGTCGCTTGGTCCGCAAAGGGTTAATCCAATGCTGTCATTGGTGGGAGGGGCTCAGTTACTTATTTTATTACTAACTTAAATATAATTATTGATCGCAATTATATGATTTACTTAATTTGACCATTACTTGAATATACTTTTAAGTATTTACTTAATTAACATCTAGGAAACCCATGGAGGACGGTTTCCTTTTTGAGTCTTGGTCCTCCCAAGGTTTCTTCTTTCTACATTCCGGGATTTTCCTTGCCACTGTCGCCCTAGGTTTGCCCAATTTGGGATTGGCCTTTTAAGATAATACGAGACTGTAAAGCTGCTTTGAGACGATGCTCTGTTGTAAAAAGCGCTATAGAAATCAATTTCGCTTGACTTGACTTGAGGGAGGCATTTTTCGAAATCCGACTCCTCGCATTATCGCCGTGTCTTTTGTGTGTCTCTCTCTCTCTTACCCCGAAACCTAATTTCTTACCCACACAAAGCATAAAGGGTGCAATAAATCTCAGTTACGCTACATTCGACGGAGCTAAATTATGTTTACTGCTGAACTGATGCCTCTTCTGAATGGGAACCCTTGTACGCTGCAGTGCAGAATAAGGAGTCGGGACAGAATAAGACCTTCGCTGTGTGAAACTTCCCACACAAACATGCACATCTTCCCCGTGCGCATTGTAATGGAAATTTCCTTTTATTACGTTTTTGATGGGATCCAGAACAACCTTATTAGCCCAGTAACAAACGGTCTGAGAACAGCAAAATGGAGCCAAGACTACAAACGGAGTAACAGGAACAGTATGAACATAGGAACACCAAAACAGCTGTGCGAACTAGAAAACCTATTCATACCTTAAACAACAAAAAAAGCACGACCCTCGTTTTATTACGTTTTATTCTGTGTAAGGTCTGCATTACACTCTGTGAAACTGGACGTGGACCGAACATGGTCAGATAGTAGCTGAGATTCTTTGCCCGTGATGTTTTACTTTATATGAAATTCAGTACAGCACAGTACTGTAATTCTTCTAATCTTTGTATCCTTTATAAAACTTGAAGCACTTGGGCTACCAAAACGAAAGGAAACAAATGCTACCATTCTTGCGATTCTCTTTTCGGTCAGCAGGTGTCACCAGGGTTCGCTCAAAAAAAGGTTTTCTGTCATTCAGTCATGAATTGGACGCTTACAAAACAGATTTGAATTTAAAACAGATTTAATTTAGCTAAAAAAAATATTAAAGCCAGCGATTGTTAATGGAATAGAGTTAAGCAGATCATAGCTGTATTTAGATTTGCTATAGAAACCAGCACACCAAAACACAGAAACATTAATGTTTACTGATTTTTTGTACCTCTAGTTTATTTGTTGTTTTCTTTACTGGTGTAAAATCTATGATATGGGGAAGCTTACTGTACCTGTTCTGTATCAGAACTGTATCAGATCACTCATCTCAAAAGAAGTAATTTTTCTAGCCATATTCTCAACACTCCACACTAAAGAACCCCTTTACCCGACACTCCACGCTAGAGAACCCATTCACCCGACACTCCACGCTAGAGAACCCATTCTACTGACACTCCACGCTAGAGAACCCATTCTACCGACACTCCACGCTAGAGAACCCATTCTACCGACACTCCACGCTAGAGAACCCATTCTACTGACACTCCACGCTAGAGAACCCATTCTACTGACACTCCACGCTAGAGAACCCATTCTACTGACACTCCACGATAGAGAACCCATTCACCCGACACTCCATGCTAGAGAACCCATTCACTCAACCAACAATTCACCAACAATTTATAGCCCAAATGAAAATTCCAGCTTTTAAACCAGACATTTAAAGTCCAACTGATCAGCACAACGACTCATCGTGAGCAGTCTATTAATATGAATAGCAAAACATGAACTAAATTTAGATGTAATTACTAGTTTATAAGAGATTTTTCCCTTGCACTTCATGACTGCAAATCCATGGAAAAAATTAGTTTTGCACTGAACTGCCCAAAACTATTAAAAGGCCCTTTATGTAGGTTTGGTCCTGTATTTTCAAACACCCAGGCAGATTCTCCAGCGCTGCCCATGTACCTTAATGTCATGCCCTGGGAAGGGAAGGATTCCCATGGTAATGCCAGGATAGATGCCAGATGGTACTGTTTGCCTGGACCGCATTGGGCTTGTCAACGGAATTTGAACATGACTGCTCAAAGCATGGTGGCGCTTTTATTGGCAGCCTGCAGTGAATCGACTACTGCTCACCATCAGGAGATTTTCCACCAAAACATACGGGTATGCTATGCGATCGCGTTCTCACGCACATACTGCAGGCACACTTTTTCTTTTAAATCAACATTGGTAGTGGATGTGAGGAGGTGCTGAGCAGCAGCGGTTTCGGTTTCATGGCTGAATGGAAACTTTCCATCACGACGAACATTTAGGCCAGGATGAAACGCAACGCCGTCTTTCGCCCTTGCGCACACAAGAAGCCTGGCGACCAAAAACCTGTCAGCATCTAGACAGTGGCTGAACACAGGTCTTTCATCTCTCCGCGATGGCAAAGAAACTCAACAGACACGCCCGCAGCACCCTCTGCCATCGAAAATGCACAAACACTCTTTCCTCAGATTCTTCTGCCTTCCTAGAGCTTCAAAGCAACAGACATCATTACATTCCACTCATTCCACCTTTCAAGCGAACATCTGGAATACCTCAGGCGTGCGGGTGTGACTTTCTGGGGGCTGCACGACCACAGCCCGGACCTTTAAATCCCATCCGCTGGGATTTCATGTTTCATCTTATCTGTGCCATCGAATGTAATGGATGTAATGATTTTTTTTCCAACTGTAATGATTCATTTTCAATGACAAACACCTTGACTTAAAGGAGGCTCTAATCTAGCCCCTAGCCTGGATACAAGCTAAGATACAGCTGGGTATAGAGGTCAACATTTTTATTATGGCATCCCGTGGCACATTTGCCCACAGATGTTACAGCCTCGCAGCTCGCCAAAGCTGGAGCCCTAGCTGGTGCCATAAATGCCTGATTGGCAATAAATCTGGCAACCGGCCAAAGCTATTTGGGTGACCACTGACCGGCTGAAAATTGCCACTTGCAAGCCCTGCAATGAAAGGCAACACACGTGGCCGCATTATATCCTGCGCATATCACTGATCTTTTAGTGTCCCTTGTATCACTACTAGGGGCGATCGACCACAAACCCGAACAAATTTGGTAGGTTGGTCAGGTTTCTCATTCATATATATATATATATATATATATATATAAAAGCACACTTTTTTTTTTTTTACTAATTCAGTCCTCAGATCCTCGGTTGCTAAAGCAAACAGTCGCTGATGGGATTGACGTTAAACATCCGATGTGCTATGTTTCCGAATGCCTATATGGGTGACTCTGGACTACTAATTACTCTAAACTACTAATTACAAGGTTATTTAACGTTTGTCCTTTTGTACCACGGCCTTTTAAAGATCTGCCACTGTTGGCCGCTTGAGCTAACCTGCATTAGCTTCTCCTAAAATGACTAAACCTAAATATGGGACACCCAAGGTTTCATGTATAACCAGATTCAAGCCACGCCTCTGAAGCACAGAGAAGCCACAACACACAAGTGCACAAACTCAAAACCGGTAAAGAACAGGGACAGTACTGAAAAGATGAGCAACTGTACACCGCTGGCTCCTCCCCTCCACTCTATATCACAACCATATAGACCATACAGACAACCGCCCCCCCTCCCAATTTGGACACACTCACCATTTCTTGGTACATTCCACCATGAGCTCTTGATAAGAGGCCACGAACTGGAATTTGGACGCGTGCTTGCCCACGCGCTGAAGCCTCTTCCACACCGAAGCCATGATGCTCCTCGTACGCTGCTGACAGTTCGTCGGTTAAGAATCGGATTAAGAACGAGGTCGAGTCCTAGCTCCTTCCCGTCAAGCTCCTCCTCGGAGAACGCGACTCAAAAGCATCCGGGCAAAAAAGCGTCCGCCTCACGTACGTTCATGGCCGACGACGCTTCGGGGTGAGAGACAGAATGCAAGCGGCGGGTGAAACACAGATCAGGGCCATCAAACCGGAATCCGAGCGCGAGGTAGAACGAAGCTGAGAGACACCATGCTGCAGCACAAGCCGGCCTAGGCGACGAGGGACGTGGGGAACTCCATTTCCCCAGCATCGGTAACCCTGCGGAAAGACAGGAAGCCGTTAGTGGGTGGGTCTCAAACACGAACCATCAGCAGGCTCCAAAAACAGACTGGCCACTTTATTAAGGACACCTGTTTAACTGCTCATTAACACATTCATTCGCTATCCTTCGCTTAATCGGCACCGGGTCGCGGGCCAGCCGGTGCCCACCCGGCAACTCTGGGCACAAGGGCAGGAAAAACCCTGGACAAGGCGCCAATCCATCGTAGGGCGCACACACAGTCACACACTAAGGGCCACTTTAGAGACACCAATGAACCTAACATGAAGGAGTTTGGACTGTTGGAGGAAGCCAGAGTACCCAGAGCAACTCGAATAAACGCTCGTTCCAACCAAGGTAAGCAGAGAAGCATCTCAGCATCTCAACACACAACGTGTCGAAAGCAGATGGTCTACAGCAGCAGAAGACCACACCACACTAAGCTGGAAAACCATTGCCAGGTCTGACGTCTCCATTTCCGCTGCCACGGTCGGGCCAGAATTCGGCTCAAACGACATAAAAGTGTGGATCCAGCCTGCCTTTTATCAACAGTTCAGGCTGCTGGTGCTGGTGAACCTGGAACACTTTGGGCGCTTAAATACCGACTGAGCATCGTTGAAACCCCACAGCTTAGCGGAATATTGTTGCTGACCATGTGCACCCCATTATGACCACAGTGTACCATCTTGCGATGGTTCATTCCAGCAGGATGGCTCAAATCATCTCAAACTGGCATCATGAACATGCCAGTCAATTGTAACTCAACTCAGTTGTACCCAAACGTCCTGGAGATCTCAGTCACCAGATCTCAATCGGATAGAGCCCCATTGGAACGCTCTCGTGTCAATATGGAGCAAAATATCTAAGGAACGTTTCCAGCACCTCGCTGAATCCGTGCCAGGACGACTTTAGGCGAGGGTGGGAGAGATCCCAGTAGGGTGTGCCTAATAAAGTGGCCGCCGAGTGTACATCTCTTGATCCGTGGTCCTGTAGACTGAGGGACAGGATGGGGAGAGTCTGCATGGCAACAGATGGGCTGCAGTTGCTATATGGATGAACAAACGCACGAATTTCACTTTCACTAACGAGCCAGTTGTGTTTGGTCACATTTACGCCTTTAAGTGCCAGTTCTGAACGCGGAATTCCACGCTCGTGATATTTTTCACGTCACGAACACGGTTTTTTTTTTGTGTGTGTTTTTGCTGCGGCACGTGAACTGTTAGGCTTCTCTAAACACGTAAAAGAGCTAGTTCGTTAGCACGTTAGCTGGTTCATTATAAGAGTCCGTTAGGTTTCTCCCCAGCCACGTCTTGAACTGCACGGAAAAAGAAAAGGCGTCACTCACCTCTTCAATTATTCACCACGCAGCCTCGCGGCGCCTCGGGAGCGTTCGGTTGGCCGTTAGCGAACTCGTGGAACCCGGCTGCATCAAGCCAGCAGCTAGCCGACGGAGGACAGACCTAGCGTGGAGCTAATAAGTACGGCTAGCCAGGTAACGTTAGCTCGGGAGCTAACATCATTCTGGAAAGAACGCAAAAACAGTCGCGGACAGCGCGCGCGTCCGCCAAAGACCGTTTTTTTTTCTCTCAAAGCAAGGACGCCTCGAAACTACAACCAAGAACCACACGGAGCCTACAGAGTCGGAAAAAATCAATCCCCTTTGCTGGCAGAGAAGCAGAAATTCCAGCAGAAACTCCAACATTCAACCCGCCGTCATTTCCAGACCAATCCCACTACGTTCGCGTCTCCATACGCATACTTACGTACTTGAA
>JAUZST010008883.1:0-13307 GCA_034779995.1 Parotocinclus haroldoi
GTGTGTGTGTGTGTGTGTGTGTGTGTGTGTGTGTGTGTGTGTGTGTGTGTGTGTGTGTGTGTGTGTGTGTGTTTTGACAGCCTTGAATAAAACAGCAGCTGGAATCTGGGCCTTTTTTCCCTTTTAATCCTACATACCTGCCAGGAAGCATTTCCACTCATTCTTTATTCTCCCTGTTACCACTGGCAGACGTTCATAACCCTTAAAAAACGTACTCCCCATGCGCACAGTTGAAAGAATGCAAAGTAGGTCAAATCAAATGTTTTGCCAGTGTCTTCAGCCTTGTACCTCCAAAGATTCCATTGTATTAAAAAATGTGAAAGGTAAATGCTCATTTAAGTACTGAATTAGGAAATGACTGTTTAGTCGTTTGAAGAAAGCAAGTTACTAAGTTATTTTATTTGATTATTTTCTCTTCTAAGAAAAGCATTTTTTATATAACAGGGCACCTCTCCAACCCACACCTCCATTCAAATATTTTAGAGCTCAAAAGTTCACATACTTTTCAATGACTAATTAGCATGTTCAACAAAATATGTCAAAGGTGCTTTCTTATGGTTTGGAGAATCAGACCTCATGAGTAACTAATTACAATTGTAATTATTAAGTAATAATAAGTACAAAAGTAGTTTGATATGTAAGACAATATACTGCCCACAAAAATTAGGGGATATTTCAAAATGAAATTTACTGTGCAAAAGTCTTACGTCACCATTAGATTTGGCATTCCATTGTTTTAGCATATAGAATTATTTCTCATAAAAGACTTAGAATACAGGAAAATGGCATGCCGTATTGCGGGAAAAAATCTGAAAACACAGCTTGTATAGGCTGTAGAGGTAGGTATTTAATGTGATCTCCTTTACACTTGAATAATAGCATCACCTGGTAGCCTTATCGAAAAGCCAAGTTGACCCTTTTACAGGCTGCATAAGCCTGATCAGGAATGGTCTTTTTTGAATGGCTAGCAGTCAAGAAACTTTTTGGAAGGTGATCAAGGTGAAAAGGCTAAGATATAAGATATAAAGGTCACAATTACTGGAATGAGGTAGGTGTTAAAGTGTATTATGGATTGATGAATCCAAATTTGCAGTTTGAGGGCCAGTCTTAGACAGTTTGTTATGCATGTTAATTATGCTATTGCTAAGAAAACAAAGCTAACGGTGGCTTATGACTTTTGCACAGCACTGTAAATTGCGTTTTCAGGCTGTGCTTTATCATAATGAAACCTTATCTTTGGAACATGCTGATCAACTTTCCTTTCCTTTTTGATTGCTGCACCTTGTTAACGATATTATGAGAGCCATGCAGTTCTATTGCAGCACAACCACCCCCCCACCACCACCACCACCACCACCAAACACACACACACACACACACACACACACACACATTCACAGTTCTTGAACTAAAAGATCTAATGGTCTGAGCAGGGAAATGGGGGCCCATAAACTTGAAAGCATTCTCCTTTTCCTCACCCTCCCCCTAGATTCAGATCTGGTAAGTGTATTGGGTTAGTTTCACAGCAGAGCTTAAAAAAGACAGAGGAGTAGGAGGAGAGAATTGAAGCTGGCCTTCAGATGAACTCACCAGGGACTTTGCTTGGAGAGGTCATCCCAAGTTCATGCCTGGCTCCTGCCGGAACTCTCCAGAATGCGCCTGTGTTTACCCAGTGCTCAGGCTCCAGTAGGGAGCTCTCTCAGGCTGTAATACAAATCCACTTCCAGGAGGCACCTGCTGGGGATTGGGGGGCCCTCTGGGTAAAGTCAGATCAACTGTGCCGAGAGGGTGGGAAGCCACCCCGCTAAACAAATTAGTGCCTGATATATTTGACAGCTGAATGAGGCACTGTGAAAAATCAGCATCGTCATAGCTCAACGTCGGAGCAGATAGCTCTATGGGAAGCACTCCACTGGTGCAGAGCATGAAGTCTTGTAAATGTTTTCATAGCCATGATTTACTTTATGGCTTCTCTTTCTAGATGGATGGCTATGTGCTTTATCGTCCTGCTAGTTTCTATAATGCATGCATAGTTTCGCGAATTGCTTCAAATTCCGAAATCCTAATTTAAATCTGATTTTCTTCTTAAAAACTTGGAAAGGGTTTCTGTAATAACGAAATGTCTGCTGTTAAGTTTGCTTGGTTGTAAAAGACACGTTTTTGAGCGTGTGAAGGAATTAAACAGCTTTGGGTCATTTGCATGGAAGGACCTTTGACTAAGACAAATGAGTTATCAATCACTTCATGCTGAGAGTCACAATAAGTCATTGATGGTGTCCAAAGCAGACAGTTCACTCCTTAGGGACCCTGCAGGAGGCTTTTAACTGGCTGAAAGGACCAATGTGGACATCACAACTGCATGTCACATTAACAGACAAGTTCTTGAATGGAATGAAGATTTATTGAGACATGAATTGAACATTATGTCGCCCTTTAAATGGCCTGGATTTGTCAAAGAAAACTCAATTGAAGTACGTCAGGTTTTTAGCTTACAGATTACACTTGGAATATAGACATTTCTAGGATAGTTGATATATTGTAACATAAAGTACTAGCAAATACAGCACTGCAGTGTTGACAACTGACTACTTATTCCCAAAAGGCACTTTTATTTAGATTTTACATCGTTCTCTTCTTTTGCCTTGACATTGAGTAGAATGTGGAAAGGTGACCTTCTCCCCTGTCGCTTATTTCTGTGTTTTTAATTAAATATGTCAGTCCAGATAAAAATTTGAGCTTTTTCCTGGGACACATTTTCTTCTAATTCAGTAATGTTTTCGCTATTTGTATAAACACATAAATAGTTTTTGTTCTTTAATTCATTTATATGACAATATGATTTATCAAGGGAAATAATTTCCCTTTAAGATAAAATATAATTAATTAATTTCACTCATTGGATTACACATTTTGTAGCTATCTACATTTGGCCAACAGGTACAGTCTGACGGGAAAGCCTCAAGATTTGTAATGTATAGTACTGTGCAAAAGTCTTTAGGCACCATTTGATTTAATAACATAACATATTGTCGACGATCGGTCCCAGTCTTGGATTCATCACTCAGTAATGCTCTTTGCTAATGATCTACATTCCAATCTTTGTGAGCTTTAGCATATCTTAGGCTAGGCTTTCACCCTCTTCCCCTTGTAAAACATTGATTTGGCTCCTATCCCTATAAAAAAAGACTATTCCTGATTAAACGTATTTGTCTGTAGAAGGGTCAACTTGGCAGCACAAGCTGCCAGATGCTGCTATTGCTCAAGTATAAGGAGAGGTCATACTCAATACCACTGTAGCCTACAGAAGCTACTTTCCCCTTTTTAATACTGCACATACATTTTCTGTATTGTAAAGAGACTGATAATTAATTATATATGGTTATTATACTATTACTAGAACAATCTTATATCTCGTCTAATGGTGGTCTAAGACTTTTGTATATTTCTGTACTTTGAAATTAATCTTTAGCAGTTACTGATTACTTAGAATCACACTGTGGCTAACCGTCTGACAGAGTGAGAACTAGTATGTATTTGCTCTGAGATGCATGAAATTGGCTTCTTTAGGAACCACAGCTGATGTAACATCATTGAATACATCAACACACTAGCCCCTTCCTGTGTACATGAGAAGCTAAGAGATGGCCTAAAATGATTATGGAAACATGTGCGTGATCTCTAGTTGATAAGGTGACTGTTTTTCCACCACTAAATAGCCTCCCCACCAAATTTCAGCCCAAAAGAAGCAAGAGGCCACCATTTAGTCCTTTTCCCCAACCAGATCGCTGGTTTATGCATCATCATCCTGTTTGTGTTAATTTCATGTACAAACATGTTGTAATTATATTGTAAATGGGCTTTACTCTCAGGGGAGGTAATTCCTCCATCGTCTCCGTCATACGTTGTCATTTAGCTTGCCTGTGTGCATTTTTCTAGCTGCTGTAGAATGTAAATGTCAATGAAATGTTAGTAAATAAATTACAATAGAAATAATTGTAAACCTGTATAGATGGCATTCCCACCTTCTGTGATTTATTTGCAAAATAGGACCCAGCTACTAAATATACATTTTATTCTGATTAATTCTTGGATTCTTTAAAAACATTACAAAAATGTATTCAGCAGTACAATACAGAGGTGCCTAAAAGTTTGTAAACCCTTTAAAATGTTCTATGTTACGGCATATGTATAGGAAAGTAAAAATAGCCACCACCTCCTTGTATCAATCACAGTGCCCTGAATATGCCCTGAATTAGAAGCAGCGAAACGGCTATTAAACACCTTTGGGGAATTCTGAAATGTAGTACAAACACATGAAAATAAATGATTTAATTGTTAAATTAATCATTTCTGATTGTGTGCAAAGAACCTCAGAAAATGATTTGTTGATGCTTACAAGGAAAGAAATCAAAAACCCTGTCTCAATTGTCCAACCAAATCCAGATTGAGATTGAGGCTGTGTAAAAATAAGGGGAATTCAAAATCATTGGAACCCTCCCCAGTGGTCAACCAACAAAGATCATTCAGATGACAGATGAGAACAATATTTATATACGTTGCTCATAAAAATTAGTTGATATTTAATTATGGGAGATTTCATTTTGAACTATTCCCAGATTTTTGTGACCAGTATATTCTACTACAGTTCTATTCTATAACTTAAAAAACAAGATGTCCGGAGAAAATAAAGTCCTACATTCTGTCATTAAAAAATACATCCCATCTGCGAAAGATGATGGTGGTCATATCATCGTTTGGACGGTCATTGCTGCATCTGGGCAAGAGTGGCTTATCATCATTTATGAAATAATGCGTTGTGATTTATGCAGGCAAATCGTAAAGGAAAAAGTTTATATATCTGTTCGTAAACAGAATCTCAACAGAATGTAGGTTGTTCATTACATGACACTAAGCACAAAATGCCTTCTACCAAAGCTGATGTTTTGGAATTGCCAAGTCAAAGTTATGACCTTCATTCAAATTATTAATGTTGTGAAACAACCTGAAGCAAGCAATTTATCTGAGGGAACCCACAAACCTCCAAATGTTGAAGCTGTTCTTTAAAGAGGAATGTGCCGTATTTCCTCCAAGCCCATGTGCAGGACTGATCAACAGTTACTGGAAATGTTTAGCTGTAATTATTGCTGCACAAGGGAGTCAGACCAGATACTCAAAACAGGTTTAACACACTCTTGTGTGTGAAAAAAGGTTTAACACACTCTTGCCACTCACATATATGCTATATTGGATAAAGTGAATAAATAAAATAAGTGTAATATATTTCTCTCGTTTGTTTAACTTGGTTCTCTGTTTCTACTTTCAAGATTTATGTAAAAGCCTAATAATGCGGTTTCCCGAATGGGTGTGGCTATTAGGAAATTTAACATCATGTGTCCTTGCTCTGATACTGATTAGTTTGTTGATGGGGTGAGCAGACATTGAGCAGGCTTTTGAAGTATGAAGAGTCCGTGATGGAGGACATGAGAATGCTCTCCATGACGGCTCTGTAAAACTGAACTATTACTGTTTGAGTTGAATTAAGTATTCTCGTCTGCCCCAGGGAGTATGTCCTTTGTTGTGCTTTCCTGATATGTTTATATCTTCTTTCGCTTTAGTGTGTGTGTAATAGTGAAGCACAGAAATCAAAAGCAATCCGCAGCATTGACATTTTGTCTATAGAACGTATCTGACATTTTATATATTTGTCTGCTTTTGCAGTTTGCTGGTACTCTCTCAGATGGACTTGGTAAGACCATGGACCACCGGCACCAGAGCGAGCGCGAGTACATCCGTTACCATGGTGCAACCAGCGGTGAACACCTAGTGGCAGGCATTCATGGTCTTGCCCATGGTACATCACGATGCCGTATTTTCTACACGTTCATATTGTGCAGTTGATTGACTGTCACATGACTCACATGAGTATTCTGTATCATGCAGGTATCATCGGTGGCCTGACCAGTGTGATCACATCCACTGTGGAGGGGGTAAAGACTGAGGGGGGCGTAAGCGGCTTTTTCTCTGGTCTAGGCAAAGGCCTCGTTGGAACTGTGACCAAACCGGTGGCGGGAGCACTGGATTTTGCCTCGGAGACGGCGCAGACTGTGAGAGACATGGCCAGTGTGAGCAATCACAGGTAACAGTCAGTTCAGCTACACATTTAAGTTCAAACTCATACAGCAGTCACTTTGTAAGTCATCACCCTTAAACCTACAGTGGAAAGTATTCAGACCTCTTTAAATTGATCACTGTTTGCAGCCATTTGCTAAAATCATAAAAGTTCATTTTATTTCTCATTAATGTACGCTCAGTATCACGCCTTGACAGAAAAAAGCAGACATATAATTCTTTGCAAATTTCTTAAAAAACAAAAAACTGAAATATCACATGGTCATAAGTATTCAGACCCCTTGGAGATGGTACAGCCATGAGTCTTCTTGGGAATGATGCAACAAGTCTTTCACACATTGATCTGGGGATTCTTTGCCATACTCGCTTGTAGATCCTCTAGTCTGAATACTTTCCATACCCACTGTACACTCTGCATTCCCACTCTGTTGCAGTTTCAGGATGTTTACAGCATTTAGGGCTGGTCTGTAGGCTGTGTGAACTCTCCATAACCACTTAAACACCAGATGTACCTATAAATCCCACCTGCCTTTTAATTAGTTTAGCTTGTGGCTTGTGGGGTTTCCCCTCTAATGAATCCACCCTAATGATTCACACCACTAGACAAAAGTGCTCAATCGGCCCAACTCTCTGGTTTAAGAGCCTTCCCTCCGGGTGTGACCCCCACCTCTGTCTCCAATGCTGCCCTACCTGAGCTTTTATGAGGGGGGCCGATGGCAGCTCCTATTACACAGGGTGTCTGGTATGTAAAGCCATTTGTTCTGCATTTGCCTATGTATATGTGAGGCAGCCAGGCATTGGCGGGAATTGGACTCGCCGCACGGTGTGTTTGTAGCTTTTCTGCTCCAACTGGAGGAGGAATGAGAGAGTTTCCTGCCCTCCAACACTGTGCTCTGTATGTGTGTGCGTGTGGGACCTGCTGGTGAACTGTGCAGTGGGGAGCTAGGGGAGGGTTATGTGGGAGGCATTCGGAGTGTGCCTGCCACAGTGCGGTGAGTTCAGCCAGAGTTCACACCGAAAATGTGCAGTATTCATGGGTCACAGTGGACACTGTTTGACCGCTGTTGCACTCCCAAACATCATAACAGGTAGAGCGAGGTTCAGTGCTGTTATTGTTCCCCCATGCTCTCGCGCTCGGCTTTCCACTTCCATATTTCAATGTCCAAACAAGTGCATTTTGTCCCCATTAAACATCCATTGAAGCTCATAAATCCTGGCCTCCAGACTTTCTTCAGTGTTGTGACTTTCATACAAACAGCCCATGAATGAAATGAGAAACTCACAGGGAAAGTTTATTAGTGCTGGACCTGCAGAACTGCTCCATTACGTCTCCTACGTGCACCGCTGATCGCAAACAGGAAATAAACAAGTAAATGAGAAGCAGACCGAAGCGGGTGAAGAACAGTGCAACTGTCCACATGCTCTTTTTGCTCTCTTGCCCTGCTTGTGAACTCTCCCTCCTTCGTCTCTCAGCACCCCCCCCACACACACACAAATACACACACACACACACACACACACGCACACACATATTCACATATACACCCCTCATCACTTCACTATGCAATCCAGGCAGACTTCCAGAACCAGCTCGGTTACAATCCCAAAACAAGGAGGGGAAGTGCTGGGGGGGGGAGATTGGGCAGCGGCGGGGGCTCAGACAGAGGCTAAATAAGCACCTTCTTCAACCTCATAGCTGTCAGTAAAGTTTCAAATGCATGTTGGTTCTTTTTCATGTGGTTGCCTGTTCTACTTACATGGCATAAAGGAGGTGTTGTTCCCCAGATTCATTCCTATGCTTCTGTTTAGTTAAAAAGTGTTGGATTATATGTATCTTTTCCGTCTTGACTGTGTAACACCATATTTCCATATGTTATCATAATCTGCAAGCTAGACCTGAAGAGAAATTTGGTCATGTAGGGTTTTCCCTAGACGGAAAAAACTGCAAACGTAAATAAGGCATAGGGTTCACTGTATCAGTTTCAGTTTGAATACTGCTGTTTTACTTGTGTTAAATTAGCACAGCACCAACGTTGTCATAATATTTGTTCAGAAGGGAAGTATGTGATTTGAGATCTAGCCATGGTAAGGTAACCCCAGAGCATTTTTTCTGGTCAGTATGCATTTTTTCATATTTGAAGGACAGTCAGTACAGACACGTGGTTAATAATCATATCGGATTTCTGCAGTTATCTGATTATTCATAGAGCCATTTAAATGGCATAATCCGATTTCCAAGATCACATTAAGGTCTAGAAATCAGATTAAGGAATTCAATAAAGAGAGCTGGATTTTACCTCTGTTATCAGATTTCTCTGTGCATGTGTACACCCTTACTCTAATTTCAGTTGATTTTCTCTGGCTGTGCATCCATATAAATGTTGTGAAAGCGGCTGGTTGTCAGGTTTGCTTATTCTATATGTTCTATGAAGTAGCTTACTAATATTCATACGTTTCGGCAATTGTTTCTAAAGTGTAGTTGCTTATTTGGTCTTGCTCTCTGATATTCTCTTTCAATCTATAATATTAGCGCAAATGGGTTTGCTCAATCTCTAGATTTGAACTGATCGGTCACTCAGATTGCAGTAGGCCACCTGTTTTGGCCTTTTTTATTGAGCCAATTTGCTTCCGTTAGGCTTGCTTCTCTTGTGGAATCTGGCAACCCTGGAGGTAAATCCACTGCGTGAGTGTTTAAGTGGTGCCGCTATCGTATCACCTCAATATTCATTTCAGACCGATGGCGATTTGAGCATATTTGCCAGTTTTTTAAACTGATATATCTGATCAAAAATACCAGATAATTGATAATAAACTCTATTTTAGAAATATCTATATGCATGTCAAAATAAATTACAGTTTATTGGTTAATTTACTTTGAACTGCATCAGTTGACTAATAAATTGGTAGGCTAAACATATCTAAAGCATAGTTTTCGAATAAAATACAATTTTATTGCTGTTATTATTCAATGAGGTAACTGACCCAACAAAGGATGTCAAAATGAATGCCCTAATATTGTATTTCATTTTTTTTTTACATTTTAAATCGCATTTTCATTGTTTGACCTTTTAAAGTGCCTGTACTTTTGAGTACTGTACTTTTTTCAATGCAGTGCCCTTATCACTATTATATATATTACACATGCCATATATTTTACCATTGGCATATCGGAAACAGAGTTTGTGACAGTTAGTAATAATAATATATATAATATAATAATAATAATTAATTGGTTACTTTCCGAAATGTTTAGCTCATTATTGTATGAAAACAGGTATTATAGGTTATTATAATGGTGATTGTTTTTAGTTTGTATTAATATATTACTGTAATGGGTATATTCCGTTGAACTTTAAAATGTCTGCTAGTATAATGTTTCTGCCGAATGTCAAATACAAGCATGCAAAAATGCGATTGCGATAAAACAATCGCGGAGAGATAAAACTGGGCAGGGTTGCAAAAGAGTCTTATCAGTTGCATTGACACCTAAAGGAATAAAATGAATAATTATTATACAAATGAACTATATGTATAATTATTGTATACTAATAAACTGAATAATAAATATGATTCAAAATGGCATGTAACTTCATCATGTTGTATTACTAAAGCATGATATATTTCATGTTAGCACCAGAGGTGGAGGAAGTGTACACAACCTTTACATAAGGAACACATAAGTGGAACAGACAACACAAATAGTACAAAACGTAACAGTCATGCATTCAAATTGTTCAGTAATATTTTGTAAGCATCACTTTGAAACATAAATTATAGAAAGTTAAGAAATAAATGAGGGAACAGTATACATATACAGTATACATATTTTTATTCAACTAACTTTCATCATAAATCTGCAGATTCTTAGCACAAATTAAAGATGAAGTTCAAAGGTAGCGCTAGCATGACATCCACAATCTCTCTATGATTTAAGATGTTTTTAATATTACAAATCTTATATGAGAAACTGGAAAGGTGATGCATTTTTACCATTAATAAGCAAACCTACATGGTATGATAACCATCTACTTTCATACTGTGAAACCAATTACTGCTGCGGGCCTACTCATTCATTTACATTCAGTCACTGCGTTTAGCAGACGCCCTTATCCAGAGAGACTTACATCTGGTACAATCTTACAATCCAAACAGTTGTGGGTTAAGAGCCCAACAATGAGAGCTTGGCAGGGGTGGGATTTGAACCCTGGTCAGATTTCAGAACTTTTACCACTAGGACACCATAGTCCCAGTGATCAGCTCCTCGTGGGCACTGCATGAACAGCAGCTTAAAAATTACAGCCTTGAAGGAAATTGGTAATTGGTATGCCGTAGGGAAGAAATTGCTCATGGTTGGGAATTAACAGTCAGTTAGCTAATGTTTAGACTAGCTGTTCCTAAATATAAAATTCTTATTCTTATCTATCATCAGTACATCGGTGCAGTGGTTAGCACTGCCGCCTAACAGCTCCAAGATCCTCGGTTCGATCCCAACCCCCGGGCTCCACCTGTGTGGCGTTCCAAAGACATGCATGTAAGGTTCATTGATGTTTCCAAAGTGCCCTTAGTGTATGTATGAGTGTGTGAATGTATGCTCCCTGTGATAGATTGCTGCCCTATCTAGGGTTGCCCCTGCCTTGCTCCCTGTGCCGCCGGCTAGGCACCAGCTCTCCCTGACTAGGATAAGAATTAATAAAGGACTGTTTAGTAATGAAAAGCTCGGTGTACAAACTTAACCTGTTTAAATATGGATTGAACTAGGCCTTTGCCGGGCCAGCTATAGGCAGGTGTTAGAATGTATTGGATTTAAGCAGGTGAGTGTAATACACTGAGAGAATCACCTCTGTTTTACCACTGCCTTTCCCTCTGGCCCCACCCACTTGGCTGTTGCACATGCATTTTCTCAGAAGTGTGTAAGAAGTAAGAGCTGTTTGTTTGCACCCATTGACAGTTGACTGGCTGAACTCCAAGCCCTGAGCCTGACCTGCAGTTGAACCCTATTGTTCCAACAGCACAATTGAGTGCAGGGCATTGTGTGCCTTCAGAGCAGTGGGTGAGGCTGAAGGGGGAGAGGTTAGGAGTCTCATTAGATAACCAAAGCCAGATTCCATGACTTGTGGTTATAATTATGGACCATGTCTCAAAGACAGCAAAGTACACGTGGAAATGTTTGCCTCTCATGAGAAAAAAACTGTCCTTAAATAATATTTTGCTGATGTAACACATGTTGGATGAATATATCTGGATATGATGAATACCCTTCTAATTAACGCTCTCAGTCAATAGAGCCGCACTCACTGCTAAAAGCTTCACAGACTATTCTCCACAGAGAAATGGAGGCAGTAGAATAGGCTGTGCTGAACACCTCAGTGACTCTAAATAATGCACTTTCTGTGGTTTCCACCTCCCTAACGAGTCTGTTTGTTTCTTTCCGCCCTGCCCAGCTTAAACAAAGTTAATAAAGAAATGGTTTGCCAACTTTGATGGAGAACTTGGCTGACTTGTGCAGAACCCTGACCTCAACTTTATTAGCGGAATGCCACCAGTGAAACAGGGCTTACTGTTCAACCTTGGTGCCAGAATGTGCAGTCATATTATAGAATTGGAAAGCAACTGAAGTGTGAGGGCTGTTCAACAAAGGGACTTAGATTACCCACTAATACTAATATGTTTTTACATAGATCTTTGGGTATCCATAACCTTTCACTTATATATATATATATACACACATATTATTTGTCATGTGTTGACTTCTAAATGTCATGTCCTGATGTGGTAGAGTATCTCTTTTCCAATACCAGGGGAATTCATATGACGTCTATTCCGTCTTGCTGCTCTCAGTCTTCTGGGAAATGTTTGCACTACGTTTTGGAACCTGACTCCATCCCACATTAAGAGGATTAGTGAGATTGGGTACTGCTATGGGCCAATTTGTCCGGGCTCACAATCATCATTTTGATTCGTCCCAAAATTGGCTGATACAACATCGCTATGGATAGTGGATTGATGAATCTCCTGAGCAGTTCGTATGGAGGCTTTGCGTATAAAGACTACTTTGGCACTTGGTGGTATGCATCACAAACAACCATGGCAACTTGTGACATAAGCTTCAAACTTTTTTTTACTAAGCAATTAAACTCTTTATTTCCACAAATATGTACTTTTTAGAGTCTTCTCAAGAGTAAGTGGATCTGGCAACCGTGTCAGGTTATGCTTGATTGCATGAGCTTACTGAGAAAACCAATTGAAACCAGAGGAATGAGTTACATGCACTGAGAAAGAGTCCAGCTCTCTGTAGCGGATATAGTACTCCAATTTCAGCAACTTAATCCGATCTGGGAAATTAGAGTGCAGTGTTTATATGACCACTTAAGTAATCAGATAACTGCAGAAATCCGATTATGATCGAATTATTAAATGCATGTAATCACATTCAGTGAATTACTGGCTTTGTTGTTGATATTATTATTATTATTAATTCTCGTTGTTGTTATTGTTTTTGTTTTGTATTGTTATTGTATATTTTAAAATGAATACGAAGCGATTGAGAAAGAAGCATTTGATTTTATTAAGCACGATCATCAGGAAAGAAAATGAAGTGAAATAAACTTGTTCAATAACGCAAATAAGATGCAAAACTCAATTATTATGATTGTGTAGCAAGTGGCGTATTCATGAGGGCGAACAGAGCCATGTCAAACTGAACGAGAGTGCCTGTTTGGTAGGTTGTATGGTTGCCCAAGACTGCCAAAACACACTGACAGCGCTGGGGCATGGGCTCTTCATATTATGCCTGTATTTATTCCTTATATTTATTTTTGTAATATCCCCTAATTTTTGTGTGTTGTTGTTTCCAGTGGTGGATAGTAATTAATTAAATGTAGTTTGCTCCTATAATTAAGTATTTCTATTTTCGATTACTTTTTACTAGGGGTGGGGGAAATACGAATTTTCGATGCATCGCAATTCGGACGTTAACGATTCTAAATCGATGAACAAATGTCAGTAATCGATAATCGAGCACACTTGCATGGGAACATGTAGACCAGCTTCTGTTCTTACACAAGAACATAAACATTAGCACTCGCTAACTGAGGTCTATACCGTCTATTTTAAATTTTATATTCTTGAAGTATCCGTTTTCACTTTCTTTGCGCCTTTTCTCGGTTGTGCTTCTCTCA
>JAUZST010008884.1:0-13305 GCA_034779995.1 Parotocinclus haroldoi
TAAAGCAACATATTTTTCCTTTAAAATGTTACATTTACTCTGATTAAACTTTTGATCTGTCATCTATGTTCTATTACAAATAAAATATGGACATTTGCTATCTCCACATCATTGCATTCAGTTTTTATTCACAATTTGTTCAGTGTCCCAACTTTTTTGGAATCCGCTTTGTATTTTGAGCAGTGTAATTCCCTACAAATCTGGGAACTATGAATGAAGAACAAAGAGAACACTTTCACCAAGACATCAAGATCATGGAATATTGATATCAAGGCCCATGTGACACAAACAACTACTACTACTAGCAGACTACTGCTACTGCTACTTTACAGTTCCAATTCTATTCCAGAGCATACAAAAGGGAAAACTGGATCAGCACCTTTCATTTGGGTAAGATCAGCAAAGATTACTAGGTCAGTAGAAACTTTTTTTTAATGTAAACCAGTGTTTTATACCAAATAGATTGCATTTTATACCAAATAGATGGTGAAGTTTTCCTAAGAAAATAGAGATTAGTTGACTTACATGGGCTTGTGACTAAGACTGTAAAACTGTACAATAAAAATTGTATTTGGCAGTTTTGCACAACTAAAGCCTGTGACTATGCAGCCTTGTCTGAGACTAATTGCAGGGACATTTTAATATCAAACAGTTCTATGGTGCTCTTGGATGTTGGGTTTTGTCTCCTTGCCTCTCTGGTGTGTTTGTTGATGGGGAGATGGGTTGCTGCTGGCTCATGTGATCCCTCTTGGCTTCTCCTCTAGCTATGCTGCTATGGTTTGTGCTGCATCTGGTATAAACCTGCTCTGTCAATATGCTCTGTGTTCTCAGCTTCCCTAACTCCATATTCCATTAATCTCTCTCTGAGTTCTTGTTCACACACCAGTTTCACCCCCACACCTCTACAATGTGGTTACACAGAGACTATTATTGTTTCCTGTTGTATTGTATTCTATATTCCATTTACGGTATTGTCTGTTTTATTACATTCTCAGTAATACTGTTTTCACTCTTATATTAGTGTATTTTATGTATTACATTTTCCTATATAATCATTCTATTCTATTTACCCAATTGTGATTATATTATAAAGATCATTTTAAATTATTTAAATAAGTTATTTTTAGCTTTGCGCCAAGATGTTCCCCATAGAACTAAATTAGACGTAACATAAAAATGCAGGTGGAAATTCCTTAATTAAGCCTTTTTTGAAGATGGTGAAGATAGTGAAATTTTAATGGCCTAAAATAAGCATAGACATCTCCAGTGTTTGTCAATATTTTTAATTACCCATTTTTAAATAGTCAAATACTCTCTAATGTATTGCAGTTGCAATTTACTGATTACAGTACAGTAATTAGAGTTTATTACTGGTACTTACCATATCCACTAAGGCCACGTAGAGGAACATGCCAGCAGTAATGGCAAAAATCCAGCTAGTCACATTGTGTGTGTACTGACCCACAGCTGTGCCAATCACCATCCCAAAGTAGGCCATGAGTGCTGACAGCAAGTTATACACAATAGCTTGTTTCACTGTCATACCGGCCTTCAGCAGCACTGCAAAGTCACCTACAGGCAAAAAAAGGGGCAGTGTCAGTAGCATACATCATACCACAAACCAAAGAGAATGCTCTATATCAAGGGCAATCAGCAAACCAGAATAAACAAGTACACTATTCCACTGTATTCATCCCTAAAGCACATCCATTCAGCTTGTAGGCTAAAAATTAGCAGAGCAAATTGGCATTTGGTCTCAGTCCCTGGCAAGTGGAGAGCAAAAATGCAGAGAGAAGCTGATCATTGACCTAGATTTTCTTTATATCATGTGTATTGTCCTCCTTCCCTGCTAATTACTGTCCAGGATGCATTAAAGTGTGGTTACTGCGTCAAGCCATTCTCAGAAAAAAGACATGTTGTGAC
The DNA here is from genome assembly GCA_034779995.1 of Parotocinclus haroldoi. Lineage (NCBI taxonomy): Eukaryota > Metazoa > Chordata > Actinopteri > Siluriformes > Loricariidae > Parotocinclus > Parotocinclus haroldoi. The sequence continues at coordinate 1,924 of JAUZST010008884.1, forward strand.
TGAACTGCTTCTCCACTAGCTCATGATGTCCCCTGCACTGACAGATACAATTAAAGCTGATTAGCTGTGCCTTGAGGTGCTAAAGAGCACTCATCATTGCTCCTTGCTGCATGAGGAGGTGTTTGCAATCAATCACACTCTTGGGGGTAAATTATAAACAATTGTGACAGTCTGTGCTAAAAAGAAAAAAGGAATTGTTTTGAATAATGTCTGTTTCTTTCCGTCCACAAAATGACAGATTATGACAGTCAGTTTGTATGCTGGTTTAGGTTTGTTTTAAATGTAAACATAATAAAGTGATCCCACTTCTTTCATATGGAGTAACATACGAAGCAATACTTTTAGACGAGTTACATAAATCATCTGAAACACAGTTTGCACTTACTTATAACATTTACATTTGGACTCTTTATCTTGCCTCTGATATTGTATATTTTGTATCTGGATTGTGTTCAGATATCTTTTTAACAACATTTAATTACACTTAATTGTCTAATGCCTCTCCAGCCAGCCAGACTAAAAACTGAATCCTGGTTTCAGATGTAACAAGTGCACAAATAAATTGAGGCACGAGGCAGTATATTGTTGGAAGCCGTTACTATTACAGTTTATTTTGGAAAGTGGTATCAGTCCGAATTGCCTATGAAAATGTGAAAAAAGATCTATCTATCTATATCTATATATATATATATATATATAGCATTTACCAGCTATATGTAGTGTACTGTACTGTACTGTAAACGGAGTCATAAGCAACAGGAAACACGTACTGGACCGAAACATTTGAATCAATATCAGAGGAGTTTAACATAAAGCAGGGTTTGTGAGTTAGAGAGATAATGTCAGGATTTATTCAGGCTAAGCAGCATCACTCAAACAGTACAACCAAACCAGTTCAATCAGACGAGCAATTAAACCAAAACGTGTCAAATTCTTCTAATTCTTATTATTATTTCAACTAGTACGTTAAGCTCAGGAACATTTATATATTGGAATACTAGAACTGAGCTTCTCATTACAAATGATTCTGTTATACTGAAAACAACCAGCTTTACAGAATCATATTTAAATATTAAACATAAGGAATGTATCACAGTCTGTTTGATGGTGCACATACAGTGTAAATATGGCTAGAAATATTCCTAGATAATTTAGGGAGTTCAATTTTGAAAGTGACATTAAAGCAGCATTAGTAAGAAGTTATGGAAGCTACAATAAAACATCTTCTACAAACAACTATCCAATAGCAAAAAGGTTTAATTTAATTTAACAGCTATACTGTGTTTATGACAAAAATTGCGACAAAATTAGTAAGTGTTGTCTGAATTCTCTCATTTGTGTTGCTCACTGCATCCCTATATAGCGTTACACACTGTACAGCGAATAAAACAAGTAAACCATTTCAGACACACCCTTAATGTTGGCAAAGAAAAGCTGTATTTAAGCAATAGAAGAGTCAAGGTCATGTGTGATTGCGAACAACAACGCAGTCTCGAGTGTTCTATTGCTTAAATACAACAGATTTTAACAACAAAATAAAGAAACAAAATAAATCAAAGAAGATCTACATTTAATAATGTATATAATTTCATGCTGACAATACCTTCTGCCAAAAAGTAAGTCATTCCTCATTCAACATAATATTAAATATTTATATATGTATTTGTGGCAAAAATGTTTCCAAATGCACATATTATGAGCACACTATAAATCTGAGAGTATCCTGAGTGGTACTGAAGTAGTAATACTATTATCACAAATATAACCACAGTGAGATTGTGAGGTCAGAACTAACAGTTGTATAAAAAGTATTAAATGCCATTCATTCTGACATGGGGTTTGTTGAAACTTTAAATAAAATTGATCCATAAAAGGTTAGAATTGTCGCGCACTGGCGTGACAGTATTTAAGCACAAAGTCTTCTTTTCCATTACCTCATTTCTTTTACCACCCTCATGCTTTAGCACAAGTGGTACAGTTAAGAAGACTAAAATACATGGTGTCACCAAAGAAATCATAAAAAAGCTTACATACATTTTCAAAACAAAACATCAAGCCAATGCATGTGTTTATTGATATTTAGTACATTTTATGTTCCACACCTACCCAACTCATGAGGTAACTCGTGGCAGAAGACAGCAACTGATGTACTGATGCCCCCTGTAATGTTGGCACTAAAAGCAGCACCTACAAGGGGGAAAACAACTCATTTAAAGCCGTGTGTCATTAACGTTAAGGCAAAATACAAAAAAAAAAAAAAAGGTAAGGTATGGAAATGCATATTTTAAAAACTGTACTCTGAATTCATTGCAGACCTGAGATATGTCATGTTTTGTCTAGTCAATTTAATTTGACTTGTGAAGAAATATTCATTACTGAATTTCAGGCTTCCAAAACAAGTTAGGAAGGGGGTAATTTAGACCTATTAAGAGCTATCAATTAAATAAAAATAATTATGATATGATTTTGAAGAGGTGATGTCAACAGGAGTCTTCGTTGGCCAGAGGATCTCCAGTTTGTCAACAAAAGAGTCATAAAATTATTGAAATGTTCAAAAACAATGTAGCTCAAAGAAAGATTTGAAGGTTTAAAATTTGACAGTGCATAATATTAACAATTCAAGGGATCAGTGTATAAATGCCAAGGGTGCAGGCTTAAGCTGAACGGTCGTTTGCTTTGATCCCTCAGACGAAACTGCATCTAGAACTGCCATTCCACAGCTTTACAAGCTCCTGTCATGCATTTCAATACAGAGTTACATTCACAAATGTCACTTTAAACTGTACTGAGACATGTCACTCTTTTACTACGAAGCCACGCTGTTGTAACATGTGCAGAATGTAGCTTGGCATTGTTTTGCTGAAAGAAGCAGGGACGTCCCTAAAACAAACGTTGCTTGGATGGCAGCATATGTTGCTCCAAAATCTGTATGTACCTTTCAGCATTAATGGTGCCTTAACAGATGTGCCATGCCATGGACACACACCCCCCCCCCCCCATACCATAAGAGATGCTGGCTTTTGAAGTTGACCAACGTCCTTGATTTCTTGATTTCAATTTGAAATGTGAACACTTTTCCACTTTTCACCAGTACATCTCAGATGAGCTCTAGGTATTGTTGATATATGGCTTTTGCTTTGCATTGTAGAGTATTAACTTGCACTTGTAGATGGAGTGATGAACTGTGTTCACTGGCAATGGTTTACTGAGCCCATAATGATGTCGGTTTTCAATGCAGTGCCGCCTAAAGGATCGAAGGTCACAGGCAATCAATATAGGTTTTCAGCCTTGCTGCTTACTTGCAGAGATTTCTCCAGATTATCTTAACCTTTTGATGATATTATGGACTGTAGATGATGAAATCCATAAATTCCCTGCAACTGAAACGTTGTTCTTAAACTGTTGGACTTTTTGCTCATGCAGCAGTTCACAAAGTGGCGAACCTCTCCCCATCCTTGCTTGTACCTTTCAGGAACGGAAACTTAATATTTGGTACAGAAACCTTTGTTTGCAATTGCAGAGGTCAGACATTTCCTGTAGTTCTTGACCAAGTTTGCACACACTGCAGCAGGGATTTTGGCCCACTTCTCCATACAGATGTTCTCCAGATCTTTTAGGTTTCGGGGCTGTCACTGGGCAACATGAGTTTTAGTTTCCTCCAAAGATTTTCTATTGGGTTCAGGTCTGGAGACTGACTAGGTCACTCCAGGACCTTAAAATGCTTCTTACGGAGCCACTCCTTAGTTGCCCAGGCTGTGTGTTTCAGGTCATTGGAAGATCCAGCCACAACCCATCTTCAATGCTTTTATTGAGGGAAGGAGGTTGCTGGCCAAATTTTGCTATACATGACCCCATCCATCCTCTATTTAATACGGTGTAGTCGTCCTGTTCCCTTTGTGGAAAAGCACCCCCAAAGTATGATATTTCCACCCCTATGCTTCATGGTTGGGACAGTGTTTTTGGGGTTGTACTCATACTTCCAAACATGGCAAGTGGAAAAAAAAAATCTATTTTGGTCTCATTTGACAACATGACCTTCTTCCATGACTCTTCCGGATCATCCAGATAGTCATTGGTGAACTTCACACAGGCCTGGACATTTGTTGGTGTGAGCAGGGGGACCTGGCATGCCCTGCAAGATTTTAATCGATTATGTTTTGGTAAAAGTAATCTTTGAAACATTGATCTCCTGTGGTACTCCTGTGTAGTTCTGGCCTGACTCGAGGAGACAGTAATCTTGTGTTTCTTCCAGTGCACGAACTGTTGTTGCCTTCTCATAAAGCTCTTGCCTATTGGCCTATAGCCCACCTCAGCCTTGTGCAGGTCTACAATTCTGTCACCAGTATCCTAAACATTTATTTGGTCTTAGGCATGGTGGAGAGGTTGGAGTGTGATTTATTGAGTGTTTGGACAGGTGATGAGTTCAAATGGGTGCAATTAATACTGGTAATGAGTGCAGAATAAAAGGAAAACTAACAGGTCTGTGAGAGTCAAAATTCTTTCTAGTTGGTAGGTGATCAAATACATATTGTATGCAATAAAATGCAAATTAATTATTTAAAAGTGAATATATACAAATCTATCCATTTTGACCATGGTCCTCTGTCCTCCAGCTGTAACCAATTAGTTCTAGTTACTTAACCGTTCCTTACCTATGGCTAATCCATCACTGAAATTATGCATGCCATCTCCCATGATGACCATCCAGGCTATGCTGGCGATTCCAGCATCTTTCATGTCTTTCTCTGAGTGGCAGTGCCCCTGATGTGAGTGGCCATGGCCATGTGAGTGACCATGTTTCTTTATTTTGGTCCTCATGCCATTTTCCTCCATAGTTACAGAGTGTTCCGTCTCTGTGATTGCCAGTGGAGTTTTGCTGGGAGAATCCGGAGGCTGCAGTTCCGTCATCTGAGTGTCACTGTGGGCGGCTGTTTAAACAAACATAGATTTGCACATATATTAAGAATTTGTAGATAATTTTAAACAGTTACAAATGTCAAAGAGGGACATCATTATATGTTTTACTAACCAGAATTCAAAACTAATTACTCATCAAAACAACTGTCTACCCCTGTTCAATGTGAATGTTCTTTTAACTTCAAGGGGACGTATCGTATAAAACCGTGCACATGCAGTACATTTGGGTATTGAATGTCTGCTCACTGGAACTCAAGAACTAAGCCAGAACTAAGAACTCTAGGTGGTGAATTGATAGCTGCAGAGAACAGCACATCTCTATATCAGCCCTCAGCTAACAGAAGAGCTGAGAGTATAGTCTTTATTTTTTATGAAAACATACCATTGCCAGAAAGTAAACATTTGAAAGTTAAACTATTAAAGCTATTTAAAACTAAGATAACTTCTTAAGTTGAACAAATTGTAAGAAGTTACACTACTACTAAATGCTTCATTTTCTGGGTGTAATTTCTTACTCAAACCTATTCAAAAAGTTTCTAAAGTGGTACTTTAAAGTGGATTTTGTTGTTAATTTTTTCCAGAAACCTTGTTGATTACAGAAAGCAACAAGTACCGAGTCCGTTTATCCCATAAAAAAAATGTTAATTCAATTAACAGACTCCCAGGAAACTGTATAACGTATTCTATCGATTAAAGGGGATATGTCCCGACAAATAAGTTAGAGTTTAATATAGTCTATACTGAGACATAGCAAAGAACATTTATTTTTTAACCAAATATTGACTAAAACATCAACATGGAGCTTATTTTACAATAAAGTGTTGAAAATCTCTCGTACTTCAGTGAGTAATATATTAAAAATTTAAAAGCAAAAGCCTTACTCTATCTCTCAGGGTGCTAGCAAAGCTAATAAGCTAACTACTGCTTGAAAGTGTTCAGGTGGATTCAGGTGTGGTTCCTTTCGGTTAATTCATGAATCATTTTTCACGTGGCTCGACTCATCCAAGTTTCAAATTACAAACTTATACAACTCATACTCATTACTAGGTTTGATCAAATGTTGAGATCAAGCCCTCAGAACTAGAAGTCAAACTTAAAGTAGATTAAGTGAATTCCTAACAGTCACATCCAATTCAGGATGTACAGTGAAGTTAGGCTAGCAGTACTTGTTTAATTAATACATTGCCTTTATGTAGCAAATAAACTTATGATAACATCTAACAACTAAGAAAACAATTTAATCATTGGCTGAGATCAATCCAAAAAATTTGTTCCAAAAAGGGTTGATTTATTTGGTATTTTCACCAAGGCATGTCACAGACATTTCATTAAGAACCCAGGGCACGATGTTAACATGTGGAACCTCAACCAGGTATTCCTGCATTTAGTAGCTGTAGGTTCGTTTTATACTTCACTGAAAATGCAAGCACTGTGAAATTATATATGGTCTGACAAAGACAATTCTATATTTCCATAGAATTTCCAAATAATATACTGTTTGGTGGGAAACCAGCCATATACAGTGAGAGTAAATTATTTACATTCATCCAAGCGTTTCAGATGCATCCACTCAGCATCGGAGTTCCTGTTTAACTTGTGATCTGACAATTTCCTTCCAATCTTTCCATCCTCATCTTTCCTTTTCCTCCGACAGAATCTACCCTGCACAGAATAAAACAATCATTCTTAGAGAGTACAAACACTAGTTTCTTTCCAATTTCAGGTAGCACTTCTATTCTAAAATATCAGTATTGTGTTATATTAGCAGGGTCACATTAACATTATAAATATATGTAAAATGGTGCATAATCCAAATCATTAAAACCATGCACAAAATAACAATGAGCATCTGTTAAAACAGTGCATGCAAAGTTCTGGTCACAAAACTTAGGGGATATTTCATTATGAGATAAATTCATTTTGAGAAAACCCTCAATTTTTGTGAGCAGCATATTAGAACGTAATTAGATAGTAAACATGCTGGACATGGGAGAAATATTTAGGAGTAAAGACTAATGTGGGAAGAGACAAAAAAAAAACAAACTGGAAACAGGGTGTTGGAACCCAAGATTAATTGAAAGGCAAGAGCAATAAATCATACCCTGCCTGGTTCAACTGAGAGTTACTGTAATGGTCACAAAACGTTTAATGCTGGTAAAAGAGCTATGTTTCACAACACAGTGTAGTGACCCATGCCTAGTCACAGTCTGCTTAGAATTCCAAGTCCTATTACCATCCACACTGTCAACAGCATCTACAATGGGCATGCAAGTGTCAGAACTGATACATTTTCTTTAAGAAACAGCCTCTCACCCCTTGGTCTTTGTAATGTTTGACCATGCGGATGCAGTGTTCAATAATAAAAAGCAGATAGATTCCAGCCAGAGCAGTCAGACCCTTCCAGACACCATCAAACTTTGTGAGAAAATCAGTCACATCATCTGCTTCATGTTCACTGTGACTGTGGTCGTGACCGTGGTCATGGCTGTGGTCATGGCTTCCCTGAGACTAGAGCATTAAGTAAAGAAGACAGGTATGAAATTAAACAGTGCATTACATTACTTTTAAATGTACACAATCTATGTAATTTAAAACATTTTCCCCATTATATCCTGGATGGCATGCCAGTCCATAGCAGAGATCTGCAGGTGTTTTTTTCTAAAGTACCAGAAGATGGTCCCTCTGTCTGGTCTGATTTGTCTGAGGGTCAACCCAGTCAGTAGGTACTTATGTAATCCAAGTGTGTCTTTGCAGTTTTGTCTAATCATGTCAGGGGCTGAAACAAAGTTTTCGAAGAGCTGCCCTTCATGAAACAAGTTGAAAGGACTTTCTTCTTTCCCCAAATGTAAAAACATATCCTTATTCATTTTGTTTGCATTAGTCCATATATGCACTAGATTGCCAAAGTTTGCCTATTAAGTATTCATTCACCCATCCAAATAAGTGGATTCAGATCTTATGATCACTTCTATGGCCACAGGCCTATAAAATCAAACACCTAGGCATACATACATAGTCCCACTCTTAATACTTCAGCATAGCAATAAGAGATTTTGGACAATTTCATGCTCCCAAATTTGTGGGAAAAGTTTGGAGATGGATCCTTCCTGTTCCAAGACAATTCCATACCAGTGCACAATGTAAGGTCCATAAAGACATGGATGAGCGAGTTTGGTGTGGAAGAAATTGACCGTCTTAGTCCTGACATCAACCTGATAGATCAACTTTGGGACAAATTAGAGCAGAGACTTCGAGCTACACTTTTCCATCCAACATCAGACTGACTTCACAAACAAACATCTGGAGGATCTGGGGCATCTTGAGCTTGTGAAAAGCCTTCCCAGAACAACTGAAGCTGTTGTAGCTGCAAAGGGTAGGTCTACATTATATTAAAGTCCTATGGAATAAGAATGGGATGTTACGCAAGTTCATATGCGTGTGAAGGTAGACGAGCAAATACTTTTGGCAATATAGTGTATATAGCCCCTCAGCAAGTTATATGCAGTATGATACTTTGTGGAACTCTACCGTGCTAAACTTGGATGTCTGTGATATAGGAATTCATGTAGTGGGAGTAACGAGCACAGGAAAATGTATTGAAGAATAGTCAGGATCGTGCTTTTCACTTTCAATGATATATTCAATAATTTATAATTTTAATAACTTTTTTTATCAGATTTATCAAACTCTACTTGCGTTTCCCCAACGTAAATCTGGGACATTTCTTACACAGTTTCATACATTTCACATATATTATATAATATTCTTATAATTAAGAATAATCCACTGGGCTTACATTATTCTTTTTTTTGTTTTACCTTATGCAAAGCTACTTTGTAATACACTAACATGTATTGTCATACACTTTCTAGAAAACGAAATTTAAAACGTATAGTAATGCTACATTCACGGTGTCAGTCATTGGTACCATGTAATTCCACCTATTGAATTAGAAAAAAATATATAATAAATCACGTCTTACATGAGGAAGCAGGTGGAGAAGGGCATCACCACTCAGTGTGCCCACTGCCAGTGCCACCAGGAACGTGAGTAGGAACTTGAAGCAGGACTGATTAAGGATGGGCACTAGCACAACACCCAGCAGAGACAGCAGGCTTATCACAGTGATGGACAAAAAGCCCCATGCCCATATCCATTCTGCAATGACAAGAAGAATGGCTTGTGTGATACAATCTAGTGAAGAACATGAGGGATTTTACTGGTAATCTCAATGGAGTTTGCACTGCATAATAATACTGTGGTCACCTTTGCTCTCTATGAATGTGAAATGTTCCTTGCATATGATCCTAGCTATGCATGAACTTCATCCCCTCATTTCATGTGCAGATAGACTACACTGTCAATTTGGCCCACTGTGGTGCAGAAAGGCATTTCATCTTTGTTTTAAATCAGCACATAATGGAAAATGGAAATTTCATATTTCTAGGTGATTATTTCAGATTTTAAGTAATCTAAATATTTTAAGAATACAACAGCACCCTGTTTATTATACAATATTTGAGTTGTAACTGTATCTAAATATAGTTACTAATTTCATATTGTCAATATGCAATACCAGTACATGTATTTTGATACTGAAAACATTAAACAGCATTAAAACAACTGACAGGTAAAATAAATAACACTGACAGGTAAAATAAATAACACTGACAGTGTGATGCTCCGGGCAGTGTTCTGCTGGAAAAAACTTGGGTCCTGCTATTCATGTGAATGTTACATTGATTTGTCTTTTACCTCCCTATATATTGCAGTACACCACTTCAGTACATATGGTCAGTGGCATCTTTCAGCTTTCATAATGTTACCCTGTAGGAACTGTTAAGGAAAGGTTTGAATAACTTCATGTTCAAAGAGTCGACTTTCCTCCAATTTCCCCTGATCTTATTCTAATCAAATGGGATGTGCTGGACGAAGAAGTCCAATCAGAAGAGGCACCATCTCACAATTTATATAGACGCCCAAATCTGAAAAAGTTGGGACAGCATAGCAATCGCATATGAAAAAACAACCTGTTTTTTACATTTACTTTAATTTCATTGCAGACAGTATGAACATGAACTATTTAATATTTTGCCTGTTCAACATCATTTCATTTGTTAATAAACAAATACATAAACATAAATTCCTGCATTTAAAGCCTGCAACACATTACAAAAAAAGCACCATTTTGTAATGATGCAATTCCTTTCACCATACTTAAAAGACATTTTGATGTAATGTTTTATTTTGTCCCATTTTTCCTGCAATAAGGTCTTAAGATTTGCAACAGTATGGACCATCGTTGCTGCATTTTCCATTTCAAAATTCTCCACACATTCTCTATAGGGAACAGGCCAGGACTGCAGTCTTTGTAATGTGTGCAGCATGTGGTTTGGAACTGTCTAGCTGAAAATTGAAAAAGACGTTCCTGAAAAAGAGGTCTTGAAGGCAGTACATGTTGCTCAAATATGTCTGTACTTTTCTGCATTAATACTGCCATTACATAAGTGTAAATGACCTTGATGAATAGCAGTTCTTGAATGCAGTGCCGCCTGAGGGATTGAAGATCACATGCATTCAGCTTAAGCATGCACCCTTGCCCTTTCCCACTGAGCTTCCTCCAGATTCCTTGAATCATTTAATGGCATTCTGCACTGTAGAGGGAGAAACACAAATCCCTTCCAATCTTTCTTTAAGGTACACTGGTTTTTAAACATTTCAATCATTTTTGGAAACATTTGTTGACAAACTGAAGATCCACTGATCATCTTTGCTTATTAATAAATTTTTGTACCAAATTATGATTACAATCAATTGTTGACATGACCTGTTTGCAATCACATCATTATTCACCAGCTCCAAATGGCCCCTGTCCTGACTTTTTTTTTTGCAGGCCTGAAATGCAGGAATAAAGGATTACTAACAAATGAAATAAAGTTGGACCCTTAAAGATAAGGATAGTAACCTCATGACCATGGATATGGTCTATGGGATCAAGTCACGGAGCAATACCCTGCATGTGAACTTTGGGCTTTTGGGGTCCTTAGAGAACCCTGGGGTTCTTTGTCACATCAGACCAAGCCCCCTTGACCACCCATCCATTCTGTGCAGTATGGGACCAAGTTTGGTCTCAATGCCCCGCAAGTCTTGAAGGCTGTGGTGGTGATACTTTTGGACTATTTCTGATTCAACTTCTTCTTATGGAAAATCTTTAGGCTGGGGTTCACAAATGTCCAAATCCAGCAAAAATGTGGCTCTGGAGATACACAAAATCCAGTCAAAATATACAGTTGATTCCAGTTAATGGGACCACCGGTTAATGGGACCACCAGTTACTGGGACCAGCCGCTTATTCGGACCAAATCCTAAAGTACTGAATAAAATCCTGTTATATACATGTAATGTTATTCCGCTTATTTGGTCCAAAATTCCACTTAATCGGACCAAAAACGTGTACAGTATGTA
>JAUZST010008885.1:0-13304 GCA_034779995.1 Parotocinclus haroldoi
TTACAGTATTATGCTTCGCATGCTGAGTATCTATACATTGTGTTGTAGATCGTTTTGAAAAACTTGTTTGCAAATTAATTTTTCAGTGAACAAAGTTGGTAAGCAACAGTAGTTCTTGTTTGTACGTTCGCTATACGTGCAAATCACACAATAAAGGATTAATACATTTAATATGTTACATAAATTATAGCACGACCCGTCTTGTAACATATTATGTTCGTTTAATCAGACCAGCCGGTTATTAGGACCAAAACCATCGCATCCCGATGTGGTCTGATTAACCGGAATCGACTGTATTGCTAAAATTCTATCACATTTTTCTGTTGGTGTCGTGTGTGGCAAGATTTTTAGAGGCTTAGTTATAATTAAACTTTTGTATAGCTTCTACTTTCAACAAATATTTTACAGTAACTTATATTATAACTTACTGTAACATGTTGTAACCTGACTTGATCACATTGCCAAGTCGGACTGAAATTTTGCTTAAGCCTTTGCTGACCTGATGCAAGATCAATCGCTTTTTTCTAGGTGATTTAGCTCTGAAGTTGTTGATTAGCCAGTTTTGCAACCATAACATCAATAATCTCTACAGTAGAACACTGATAGACAGGACTTTTTTTTTTATAAAAAAGTCTTTATCCACGATGTCCTGTGAGCAGTCCGAACTAATACTCAGTGTTTGAATGCTGGTGTGCCTGAGTAAAGAAAGCAGCAGATTACCCATTCATTACCCATTTTACAGTTCACACACAGCTAGCTCAAGAATTGCTTTTGGTAATGATGGGTGAAGGGGTTATGACAGGGTTCTGTAGATATTCTTTAGATATTTACCGGAACCGCATTCTGTTGTACAAAATAACAAAAATCTAACCTTAAAAACACAGATTTGAAGACAAAGACAAGGTGGATGTGTGATCTTAAAATAAAGGTCCTAATCGCTGCTATTTACAATAGTGGACGACAGGTAACACTGTGAGTCTGTTTTCACTCTAAAGACCATGGGTACCTTGGTAGGACACATGGTATCATGACCTTTATGAAGTACCAGGATATTTTATATAAAAATTGTCCTGCTCACAAAAGGTACAGTACAATGGAGTCATGGTTGGATCTGCAAATCTATCTAAAGAAATACAGGAATACTTCAGTGAAAACAAAATCAAGGATTTCACATGATTAACTCAGTCTCTTGATACCAGTAGGGGAGTCCAAAAACTGAAACTAGAACAATGGATGATTTGTAGAGATTCTCAGATTTCTTGTCTTGTTTCTTCTTCAATTGCACTGAACGAGACCCAGTGCTGTTAATGTAAAGGTAGATGTACAGTTGGTTTTGTTTTCGCGTGTGAAGTTTTTTTGTGAAGAAGAAAATTATTGAAATACTTCTGTTAAAAACTTGTTTTTAGTAAACGCAAAATATCCACAAATTTGAACCCATCTTCATAAGGGTGCCAGTAATTCTTGAATCGACTGTATATAGCATGTGACATATTTAAAAGCAAAAGAAAAGACAAAGCTCTCTTAATAACCAATGTTCTAGGGTAGATGAAAAACAAGTTGGGGCTGTTGAGGAGGACTTGAGTGTGTCTCCTCGGCTGCAGAGAGGTCCCACTCTAGACCCCCCAGTCTCCCTATAGAGGAGATGCTATCAGCCACACCACAGACAGTATTTATTAAACATGTCAGTATGACTGAGTGCCACAGGGTCAGTACTGAGACTACTGGCATTGGTTGTGGGTGTAAGAGTTGGGGATGGAAGGTCCAAGCATCTAAGAACAAACAACAATACCTGAAAAATGTTCTGATTACCTTTACATGCAAATCAAAATCCCAATATAGGTGAACCCTTGTATCAATATATGCAGGTAACAATCTTGTGTTAGTGTGGCATATGACCTGGTGGTTATTACACTGTTTTCAAAATGCAAATTAAAATGCACATTAGTCTATTTTCACAAATGTGAAAACATATACAAAAAAATCTTTCAACTGCAAGAAGCATAATATCTGTACAATGAATACAGATGATACCGCATACGTGGTATTATAAATTGTATTTGGAAATCTATGCTTAGGTGAGCATAAACAGGTGAGTGCACACATTGCCAAAGGTTTATTTATATGCATTTAGAGTTGATTTCTCATACTTATCTGAACTCCTTTAAATTGAATGACAGCTAGTCAAGCCCAACTCTACCCCCCCCAGAAATGTAATGTTTATGTAGTCTGCACTGTATACTAACATCCCATAACGTATTTCATAACCCTAACCCTAGCCTTCTTTGTCTTAACCAAGAGGCTCTTTTCCTACATGTGTAAACAAGTCCCTTAAACTGCTGGAGCAGCTTGTTTGTTTACATTCTTCCCCACCATTGCTATTGGAATTTCTCATCTGATCGAAAGTTAAAACTCACCAGTTCTACCAGAGTCCTCATTAATAAAAGAAGAAGAACCAAGTGTGTATATATTGCTAACATACAACATACATGCTAACTATACATTTTGTGTGCAGTGTATTGTTTACATATTTTTTTTAAATATTACGTTTTAATCAATAATCCTAATTATAAAATGCTTCGTGCCAGTTCCAGAATTATTGGAAATAGTGCTAAATTTGTGTCACATCCTAACAGAACAAGATCCAGTGCCTCTAATATTTGGAGCACATTTTATTTATTTACACAATTTATTTATGTGGATGCAGCAACCCTGTGTTTTCATATAGAAAATAAAAATAGGCAAATTATGTGAAAATGTAATTAAAATTATTAGTGTAACCTCCAAATACCCAACTGGTTAATGTTTTATGGTAACTGCAGTTCTAGTGTAATTAGGTCATCATTCATGTTCTGCGGCTAGTGTTGGAATAGGCAAAAAAAAGTAAACAGTTAGTTAAACATATTAAGCAAGTCCTTTTTCATTACAGATATTGTATTTTGAAAGTTACTCTATTAGATCTGTTAGGTGGAACATCTATTAAAGCCCTGTTGTATCTTTAGTTATGGGACCTTTTCTCTCCATGCCCACTTGCTGGTTCATTCAGTATTCTCTTACCTAATATTTCACAAATTAAGCACTGATCGGCACTCATGGGGCAAATGGGGCAAAAAAAGATGACGATAAAATGCACTTTGTAATTAATACGCTTCTTCTTTTTTTAGATGGCATTCATAACAACCTGAAGGTTAACATACTTTTGTCTCATCTTGGCAAGATGCATTTTCACCTGGTAGAAAACAGGACTCATAGATGTCCACTTAGGTGAATGTGAACAAGCTTAAGTTAGATTATGTTCACAAGCATTAGTACAAGCGCAAGCAACCGAGCTGTGGTTTCGTTAAAATGTTTCAATGTATCTTTTTTGTTTTTGAATCTTAAATCATGTAATGCTTGTAAGATTAAGTAAATTAACCATGGTATTCTCATAACATTTATATTAATCTGTACAAATGCATATCATATCCTGAAGTATAGCATGGACAAAGATAGTTAGGCAGCTTTACTTATTAATGATGTTTTGCTGTGTTTTATGCAATGTGTGCAATGGGGGAGAAAAGTCTGAGACCAATGGAGATAATGATTCAGCATTTTTATCAAATTTAATTCAATATCTTTTATTACAAATCACAGTCAGGGTAACAATTTAAGTTTTACCCCATAGTCACCTGACCTAAGACCTTTACGGGGGCAAGTGAAGATGGAGAAAGGCAAACACTAGTGTAGAGTAACATCACAACATGCTCTTTGGAATATTTTGAAATCAGGCTGGGATAACATGGACCATCAGATGTTGCACAAAACTAGTGGTCTGTGCCAGCTCATGTGCACACTGTGATAAAAGCAAAAGGGAAACACACTAATACATTGTGAAACATGTTCCTCAACTGTTATCTTGACAATATGATTTGTAATAAATCAGCTTACTGAATTTGTGAAAAAACACAAAAAGAAGCATTTTCACTAGTTATCTCTTGGGCACTTCTGTAACTGTAATAATATGAATAAACAATAACAGTACTAGCAGTATATTGATTATAATTACTCAACCAGGTACACCAAATTAACATAACCTGCAAGTATTTAAATTATTACTTTCATGTAAATTTCATTTACATATATATTTCATACATATACAATACTTTAATTCTCTGCAAGAACAGCATTAATTTCCAATGTCTTTTTAAAATCAAGGGCACCATATTGCTTTGTTGCTGGACCAAGTGTCATCACTTTACCAAAACCGCACGTGCCACAACTACTGGCAACCCTAATACTTTTTCATGCTGAGGGTCACTGACTTCCAGTTTCATGGGGGTCTATACAGATAATGGCTACTTTATAAGACACTCCTGTTCAATTGCTCGTTAACACAGATATAATGACCCAGTCACATGACAAAAACTCAGTACATTAAGGCATGTGGACTTGGTCAGGATGAACTGTGAATCTCAAACAGAGCATCAGAATGGCAATGAATTGTGTTAAATGATTTTGAAAGTGCCATGGTTGTTGGTGCTTCTCAAACTGGTCTGAATATGAGAAGCTGCTGGTCTCCTGGGATTTATCTCTAGAGTTTAGAACAGATTAAAGAGATTCTCAGAAAAAGACAAAATATCCAGTGAGAGGCAGCTCTCAGGGGAAAATTGCCTTGATGATACCATGTTAACTGAGGCTACAATTCACATGGACTCCAAAATTGGATAAGTCTTGTTGGTAGGGTCAGAACTTGGCATAAATAACATGAAAGCACGGCTTCATCTTGCCTTGTATCAATGGTTCATGCTGGTGATGGTGTAATGGTTAGGGAGATATTTTCTTTGTACGCTTTGGGCCCCTTAACACCAACCAACATTACCTAAATGCCATGATTTACAAGAGTATTGTTGTTGACCATGCCCATCAATTTACGATAACAGTGCAGTCATTTGCTGGTGGCTGCTTCCAGCAGGATAATGTGGCATGCCACAAAGCTCAACACAACCGCGAGTTCACCGTACTCGTATGGAATCCACAGTGAAGAGATCTCAATCTAATATAGCACGTTTGGGATGTGGTGGAACGGGAGATTCATATCATGGTTGTGCAGCCTCATATCTGCAGGAACTGTGTGATGCTATCATGTCAGCAGTGACCAAACTCTCTCAGGAATGTTTTCAGCACCTTGATTAATCTATGCCATGAAGAACCAATGTTCAAATGATTTGGAAGCTTTTCCTGTCATCTACCCTCAAACATTAGCACACAGTGGGTTTGGCGTAAAAATGTCGACTATACAAAAAAACCTGCACAATAAGGAACGGCAGTCTCGATTCTCTGCTCTGCATTCTGCAACCATTAATATGTTATAGAAGACTACCAAGGGTTGCTTCGTTCTCAGGGGGAGTTTGCACAAAGTATTAAATGCAGACAAGACAATTTTGGAAGATGTGGATTTGTTAAAATTATTTCTTGATTTTTTCAAAGATTAAATTTACTTCAAAAAAGGCTGGGCAGCTTTTTTAGTCTCACTATTCAGAATGAGATTAAGCTACAGCACCATGTATTATATTGCTCTTCGTTATCAGGGGTGCAAATACATATGGAGGGGACTGAAACTATGTATTAATCATTATATGTGCAAGTCAGTGTAAAGCAGAGGGTTAAAAACATTTAAACATTAGCCGCATTGATATTTCACCTCAGGCTGTTCTTTTATAAGATCATCTCAGTGTAGTACGTGAAGCGTGGGCTGTCATTGGCCGCAGGCCAGCACTGAGGTTTTCTCTAACAATAGTTCAACATTCAAGTACAAGAACAGCGGTAAATGCTACTGAAAGAGTTGGGAGTCTCTTTAGTGTCAATTAAGGTGAGAAATGAGGAACCTTCAATTTCTTGACGAATCTATTCGCTAGCTTTGTATGTTAATATAAACCATAAGGTGATTACAGCTATAGTCCCAAAACAGCTATATTTAAATGTTCATAAAACTTTAGCAGAGTGTGGCTTTAATTACCAGCTGTTTCAAATAGAGACAGCACGAGAGACACACACGCTCACGAGAACTGTGAATAATTACTGAAAGCCATTAAAATCATTCAAACACTTCCAGCGTTTCCTCCCTCACGCCTGTGTATTCACAAAGTGATTTAATGTCATGGAGTCGTCCTTTTCTCTTCATCATGCCGGCATCACACAGGACAGGCTGCACTTTCCATCTGTACTACTGACCTGAAACCTTCAGCACGCCTGGCCTGAGGAGGTCGCAGGTCAAGCGTGTTTATATCCACCAGGTCTACTTTGTTCTAAAAAGAAATGGTGATCTCCTGGTTATGGGGCTCTGTGGGTTGCACTGCAGCCTACATTTGTGCGCTATTTAATTACCAAGAACAGGTATATGATCTAGTCAGTTAATGAGCCCCAAAGAGCTACAGTGTCAGCCTGACCTTTTTTTTCGACTGTTTGGAATGTCTGTCTAAGGGATGGGCCCAACATGTCTAGAGCTAGAGGGCAAGAAAGTGGGCTTGCCATCTATGTAAGAAAAACAAGTCATGCAGCACAGATGCAGCCAGACTGTATGACTGCACTGAGCAAAAGCTAACTGCAGACGGACAGCATGACACAGGCAGACATTTATGACACTTGTTTAAGGCATGTCTACAACTGACATTTTCCAGTGGTACACATTTATTAGGTTGTACAGACGTACTCAAGGTGTATAAAATGCATATCAGGGTAACGTTATATACCTCATTGCAGTAAATCTAGTAATAATTTGATGGAAACATTATATATACACCAAGACATCGCTGCCAGCAAAAAAAAAAAAAAACACCAAACAAAAACAACTCCTTTACCAAGATTGCTCAGCAGTCTAATAGGACTACTAAGATTAATAATAAGTGGGAGGTAAGTTCAAATCCTGGTTTTTCTATGCTGCCACGTTCTTGAGAGCGGTTGTAAACACCTCCACTGCTCAGCCCAACGATAAGCCGCTCTGTAGTAACTGTAATGTAAAGTCCCTATTATATTATTTATTAATTATAATATTTGAGATTCAAAATGATTATAAAAGTTATATTACCTAATACTTGGATCGTGCTGACGCACAGAACTTGTGACAAATTCCTGTCTACTTTACTGTATTTATAAGCATATTTGTGATTGTTTACACCACAGCAGCACAGTGCAAATGGCAAGCCCCACTGACTACCAGTAAACACATTCTCATGGTTTATACAGTCAAACAGCCCATCCATACTGTACACACAGCCTAAACATTACCATTGATGCGCTTCCTTGGATGAACTCTGAAATAGCAAGTCAAAACATAACTAAGAGAAAGTGGAAATGCTTCTGTGATGTGTGCACAACTGTAATCCTTCTCGCACATCTGAAGCATGGACCAGTAAACATATCATTATGCCGCTGCTGAACATCAACTTAATGCCCATGCTGATCCTATAAGTCCATGAACGTTTTCACTTTGCCGTGCCTTGATCCCCTAACAATACACTAATTTACAACAATCACTGGCTCAGTGACTGTTACAGTAATGGTATTACCATTAGGAGTGGCAACCTCAATTCACCAGACAATCTCACATAATTTAGATCTAGACTTCCAAGATGCGGTTATAAAATGGTTCTTTATGCATATTGATTTTTCATCTTTATTGTCTTTTTTCATGATGACATGGTTCTTCATCCATTAGGGGAAAAAAAAAACTACAATTAATGTCTTCGGCAAAGTTTCAGTCGCAATGAAATAATTTATTTACACGTTATTCAAATGTCATATTTAAATATCTGAAGGGCAAAACAGTAATGAAAACATGGACAAAAAAGTTGGTGGAAAGCTGAGAACAAACTAGAATTTGCTGATTTAAATGAGAAGAAAGAAAGACATGCATTCTAGCATACTGAAGCATATTGGGGTAGGGTCTTGGGTTGAATCTAGGAGTAATGTTTTACTTAATTGCTGGAATAATTAATTAATTATGATTTATAGCAGCATATTCTTAAGGACACGGACAATGGACTGACTCTTCAATTGGGTGAAACTCATTTTTATACAAAAATAATTCATTCTAAAAAAGTACACAAACTTTGAAGCTCCACTGAATATTTCACATTAACTTCTTATCACGACACATAATTTAAGTCTTTCATATAGCAGCAAGATGGACAGGAATACTAGAAATGTACCTGAAACGCTGAAAGCTCAAGCAGAGCAAAGCTGTTGAGAAAACGCATGCCTTGCAGTGCCACCTGCACCACAGCAGGGCTGTAGGTCTCCTGTGGTGATGCCATGCTGCCGGACTGGACCTCAGGCACACCACTATGCAGCAGAATACAGTACAGCATGTGCAGCACACCAACAAGATCACTGCTCTGAAGCAGCGCTGTTAGCCCAGTTGGATCCTGCCGCTTATTGTCAAAGATACTGGAAGAGCTGGGAAAGAGATTAGAGGGAGAGAAGTATAAGGAACTGATTATAGACATTGCTAAATAAAAAGAAATGAGACTGATATATGCTCCTGCACTCATACAAAGTGCCTAGTCAAGCAAACAGAGTGCCTGTCACAGGCAGTCACTGAAATAAACAATCATGAAGGCACACGTGCACAGAAGGTCACAAGAAAAAAAAGAAAAAGAATATACACAAAAATAAAAAATGGTTGCAAGAACACTTTGTTCAGTTTATAAACACTTGGTTGACACAATATGGATGAAAAACAGTAGAGCCAGAAATATTGCTATGGTGTTCCTCATTGTATCAGGCCGTTTAGGGGAGCAGAACCAACTTGCCCTTGTTTATGTACCACTCCATCTGAAGCAGAGCTCTGTCAAACAAAGCGAGACACGTAAGGCAGCTCTTCAGTGAACCTGGAGTGGTGAAAGGCAGCTGGAGGAGTTAAACCTGACAAGCGTCTCAATGTCTAACAACCAAAGGAGGTGCCGACTGCTTTCATAACCGCAGAGAGTCAAAGACCCAGGATGCAGGGAGTAAGCAAAGGCTGGTCCCTGTGGCTTCTAGATTTACTTGCTAGACTAGGCCCTGACCACTCGAATACAAATAACAAGGTAAAGCCTGTGTGCAGAGTATGCCTAGAGGATAGAGGTTTAACTGGTTATATTCACATTAGGGTAGTGTTGAGTATGGATTTACTTAGTTACAAGTCGAAACAAATGTGCAATGATATAATGAATGCAGAAGCAGGATTCAGAATAGCTGTGTTTATGAGGAAAAAAACAAAAAAGAAAAAAAAAATTTAAGACAAAGTTGATCAGCACAACTAGTTCCAATGTTACATTAAGGTTTTGGCATATCCAATATTTGCATTTTACTCTCTCACAGCCTCAGACTGGTTGTTACTTAATATTAAAAGACTGACAAATCACACCCAGATTAATTAACTAACCTACCACCAAAGTTGGCCAAAAACTCGTAAAAATGGTATGTAAGCCTTTGTGCTTTATGATATGTTTTAAAGCATATATACAATATCTTATCTATTCAACTCCTTTTTTTACTATAACAATGCATATTTGTTTTTTTTTAACAATTACTGCGATTTAAAAAAGAATTACATTTAAGTACAAAAACCACAGGAAATAAATAGTGTTTAAACTCAGTTCATCCTTTACATTTCTCAAAAAGTATAACATTCCAAACAGCTTTTCACTAAAACCGTCTGAACAAAAGCTGAAGTATTGGAACTCTAGTAAAGGTATCTTGACAGCCAACAGGACCGGTTTCACAACACAAACTACCATCTCAAGCCCTTTTGTGTTCCAGAATGTTTAATTACAGCCCATCTCATGGGATTTAATACAACATGTTTGTGTATTAGTCTGGACAACGCCTTGTGGATTAGCAGACTCCGTAACTTCACACCCGAATATCAAATAATACAAGAAGTGGTAAAGTCACCTTGCCAATGCTGACCTGAGATCAGCATTACTAATTCTCCATAGATAACGGTTATTAATCCATATTACAATACATACTATTGTAAACCTGACACAGATAATTAGCGTGCATAAATATTTGGACTGTATCAGTCTGGAGATAAAAATACAACATAAATAAAAAGAGATAAAATGGCATAGATAAATAGCTGAACTTCTCTAAAAGCAACACTGATAGTAATACGGACCTGAAATGACAACCTGGGACCATATTTTTCTTTTAACCAGGTTGTGTTTAGGTTTCAGCCTTTAATTTGCAATCATTGGCATGCACCAACACATGACATGAAATTTGTTAGGACTTCGTTATAGAGTAAAAAGATAAACTTCTGTTACGTGAAGAGTTTTCGCATTGTACAAGCCACTTTTTAATTTTTTTTTTATTAGGGAAGGGTCTGAAATGTTAAGGAAAATAAAAATAAGATGTATACAAACCAGAGGAGTATACATTTATATTGTGCTACCCAAAATCCCACATGCACCACAGGTCACAATCACAACTAATTAAATTAGAAGTATGAGACCATTCTAGTGCTCTTCGTATGGTTTTAATTTTGCATGTACATATCTTAAACATGGTTATGTTGTATGGTTATTTTGTTCTTCGTGTAGACAACAAAAGTGGCAAATATATACCAGTAAATGTAGCAACCTACAAGTTTAGAAATCAACATTTTTACATCATCAGCATTAAAGAAAAAAAAATGACAAACATTTGGAAGACCATTTGGTCAAATAATTTATTCAAAGTAATACAATAAAATGTATTAAAAATTAACGTGAATGGAAACCCCCTAAACATCCACATCCTGTACAGTGGCATTTATATGATCAAGAGTTGTCGGCGCATCTCCCCTTGTAATGCATTGGCTTTTGTTCAAACATGAGCCTTCCTGGTAATTTCCCAAAGACTACACCAAGTATCGTGTCAATCTTCCAGGGATTTCCACTCCATCTTTCAGTCATATGTAACTTCAACCTGATTAATTAAATTCCTGCACAAAAGTGCATATGTGAGAGGGGCTTAAATGTAAAGCCAGTACTGTAGATGTAGTAGTACTGAAGGGTTGGGGATGAGAAGGCAACCTGAATGTTTTTCAAGCTGTAGTCTTGTTAAATAAGGTGAAAATAAGTACCAAACATCAACAAGTGGAACGAATCCATTGAGTTGAGGCTGCACTCTAAAAGGTATTAAAGGTGTAAAGCAACCCCAGAGCAAATAATACTTAAACTAATTATGACTCCCATACAGACAACAATCCAAATGAAATCTCATGCATTCTTAAATTATTCATCACCATAGTATTAAATCGACAAAAAACACCATTTTAAAATCATCATTTCAGGAACAACTTTGTGCTTTTTCCCCTCACAGCTTCAACAATAACCGGTTGCAATCATTAACATAATTACTATTTTTATTACAGTTTAGATATCCTTTAACAGCCATCAATAGTAAGAGTTTAGTGATAATGAACAATTGTCACAGTTCATTGTGAGCTGATTAACCAAACATCAAAATCAACCAGATTATCCTTAGTGTGTTCCATACAGAACTTGGATAAAAGATTTGATACACACCACAGAAACAATGCAGTCACATTTATTGCCTTCACTGTGATTGATTCAGTTGTCAATCACGTTGGTAAAAAAATAAACCAGAATGCCAAGTTTTGTTGTTTCCCCGCTAGGACTCGCTCCTGCATTCAAACATACAGTATAAAAAATGCCCTTACATTCCAAATATACAGCAGTTCCCAGATCAGTCAGACACTCCGGATTAGAGTCTGTGTGCAAGAACAAAGGCTCGGTTCTCCCACCGTGACTCTGCATGACAGGTTCTGTTTCTCCTGATGGAGAAACTGCAGCCACTGTGTGGGATGAAGGTGAAGGGCCTGACAGAGGCAATCTGAGCCTGCTTACCAGCCCTGACCAGGCCTGCCTGAATCAACAGTGCTTACAACTAAACCTTTGCTAATGCAACTATTGTCTGGCTGATTTATTGCTAATCTGGGAGAAGAACATGGTGGTTTAAATGTGGAATAAAGCAAGGTGGAGATAAAAATAGTAAATAAACAAATAGAATAAAAATGAAGATTCAGCAGTCTTACACAACAGCAACAACAATATCAGCCTTCACCAAGCACGGTTCAGCTAATGACAGGTAATTATTAGTATAACACATCAACACACTATGATTTAAGGTTTAAGAATAGGGGCTTGTCTGCCCTCTGGATGCCACCCCGCTGTGCATGCCATTACTTGAAATCAACTGAGCATGAAGTGTGGAAATTAGTAACTCTTAACTACATGAGCCCTACACTGTCAAGCAAATCTCAAGACACAGCAACCGGAGAAAGGCGACCACTATACATTCAAACTGGTATGATTTCCTGATCCTTGAGCCAGCAACTAATGGTTGGACGGA
This sequence comes from Parotocinclus haroldoi, assembly GCA_034779995.1. Classification (NCBI taxonomy): domain Eukaryota; kingdom Metazoa; phylum Chordata; class Actinopteri; order Siluriformes; family Loricariidae; genus Parotocinclus; species Parotocinclus haroldoi. The sequence continues at coordinate 12,379 of JAUZST010008885.1, forward strand.
TATATGGATGGCTGGATTAGAAGAACGCTGATTAGAATATGGCACTGTAGTCCTTGGAGCTATTAAAGGGGAGTGCTGACGCTGCCGGCGTTTCTCACAGATATTTAGTGACATACGTTTGTGGAGAGTGAGAGGATGGTGTCAAACAGCTGGACAGTGTTACACAGCACACAGCAGCTGGATGAATGCAGGGCAGGGCACAGTGGCATGGACAGGATGGACATGACAGGGAACAAACTAATAATTTCAAACACAGTCGGACAAGACAACTTTAAAGCAGTTACACTTCACGTGTATTACAGACGTCATCGATTGTTTAAGGGGAACCAGATACAGATACAAAGCTGCGTCACAATCAGTCTTTCCTCAGAGTTTGAGATAGTGGATTCAATGTTATTGCAGGCAAGTGCATGGATAGCCTCTGTCAACGAACACACTTACACACAGAGATATACACATACTGACATAGACACGTGTGTGGGTGGGCTGAAGCCAGGAGTTTCAAATGAGCAAGACGGAGGTTGGGGGCCACTACATGAACAGCCAGTGATTGATGACAAACTGGCGCCTGCGATACAGCACATCAACAAAGCATAGTAAGAAAGAATTGAGCGAGAGAGGAAGATGCCACTAACCGGTAGTTCACTGCAAAGCACAACTTGCACAGGGCATGGAGGAGAGCTGCAGCCTGCTCGAAAAAGGCAGACATCTTGGGACACTCATCAATAGGGCCCTGGACGTACAGGAAACAGCCGCATAGCTTGTCGATCAAGCCCATATTCACCACATAGCTGAAAAGCACAAAAACAAACACGTAATATAAAAAGGCAGCAAATGGGACCATTTTACTTACATTTACATTTCCAGCATTTAGCAGACGCTCTTATCCAGAGCGACTTACAATTAATACAGTCTTACATTTTTAA